>MU952634.1:0-17447 GCA_036418165.1 Cooperia oncophora | reverse complement strand
CCGTTTGCTAGTGAAGAGTCATCCGCCCGCCCACCTGGCCAGCATAGGGTTCTATATAGGGCATTTTCCATGATTTTTTTTCTGCTTTTTTCTTCACTACTGGATCACGTATTATATGAGCTCCATAACTCATTATTCTTGAAAGCGGGCTCAGCCTTTAAAGGCTAAGCCAAAGCAGTTATGGCAGCCAGGTGGGCGGGGCGGCATCCTCTTCACAAGCGGGTGGCGCCATCCTCTCGTATTTTTGAGCTGCGAAATTAGTACATCCTCCACCCTTGTCGACAAAGCTACGATATCTAAGGAGGGCGTAGGAACATCAAATGAACGCGGACGCTGTCTTTAAGTCTTTGAATCCAAATCCCATATATTCGTATAGTCCACGATGACGCGTCAAAGCCGATAACGTACTAATGATCAAGCAGCGCCCAATCTTTGGGCAGAAGGCTGTAAACAAAAGCAAAAAGGCATCGAATTCGAGTGAAACCGATTTTCCATTAACTTTCCATTCTTCAACAACAACGGGTGTGTCTGCTAGAAGAAACTCCAGGAAGAAGTTTTGGTTAAAAAGGAATGGAGTTTTCCTATAGAGGACCAAACTGGAAGGGTATCAGCGCTCTCTAATCACTCAGAAAGGAATGGTGGGATAGTTCAGCTGTGTGTATGGAAACATGTGCTTAGTAAATAGGGAAGTTGGGGACTTCGGCACGCTATATGTAGCATCTTTTGCCGCGAACGACGCGCTCGAAGTGACTTAAAGGCAGCGTTCGCGTTCATTGATGTTCCTACGCCCTCCTTAGATATCGTAGCTTTGTCGACAAGGGTGGAGGATGTACTAATTTCGCAGCTCAAAAATACGAGAGGATGGCGCCACCCGCTTGTGAAGAGGATGCCGCCCCGCCCACCTGGCTGCCATAACTGCTTTGGCTTAGCCTTAAAGGCTGAGCCCGCTTTCAAGAATAATGAGTTATGGAGCTCATATAATACGTGATCCAGTAGTGAAGAAAAAAGCAGAAAAAAAATCATGGAAAATGCCCTATATAGAACCCTATGCTGGCCAGGTGGGCGGGGCGGCCGACTCTTCACTAGCGAACGGCGCTATCCTCTCGCCTTTTTGAGATGCAAAACTAGTACATACTGCATCCTCATAGGGAGGGCTATGATATCCAGAGAGGGCGCGGGAACATCAAATGAACGTGGGAGCTGCCTTTAACGAAGTCTCACTAGACAGTGGCTCCATTCCCAATTGTCCGCATCAGCTAATGGTCTCTATCTCTGAGCACTATGGCAAGCAGAGAGACCGCAGGAATGTTGCCAAAATAGACATGCCTTCTATAATTGTCAATCCTGAATACTCTCCCGTTCTCTCTATAATGCTCGAGAAAAAAAATTGCGCTGCTACTTATACTCGTTCTCTCTGAAATCAGCCAGGGCATGTAAGCGGCTCATAGAGTTTGGCGAGGTCCTCCCCCTCTCACACAACTCGCCGACGAATCCGGTAATCCTCAGCAGGGTTCCCATTTGGCTTGCTGGAAAGGAGCAAGTAGTTTCTCAAGGGGTAACTAGTCAATAAAGTTGCAACAAGCAAGGGAGGAGCAGGTGTTAAATGCGGTGCTAATGAAGTGTTAGAGTAGATGACCCAATTTGATGACAGAATTTGTTATCTCTTTAGAGTTGAACTACACTCCTTTTTTTTCCTCGTTTGAACGGTGGAACTTCCTGAAAGGATTTTGTAGTCTCTGGGAACGGGAAATCGTCCACACACCAACGCCACTCCTTGTTTTACCGTGGGTCCGGTGTTGTCCAAGTTATGACCCTGAAAGGTGGAAACTCGCGGAAAAACCTCTCTTTCTCTTTTCAAGTACAGAACTAGGTAAAACCACTTTACTATTCCATTACTCTCTATGAAGCGACGTGAGCGTCCTCATCACATGTCACAGCGCTGGTTGACAGGAAACGCTAGGTTTCGCGGGGCTGAGTGGATACCTGTAAGAGCTCGTGCTTCTCTGATTAGCGCCACAAAATGCTACTGTAGCAGCCGAGGTGGCCTTGATCGATGTCAGAGCATTTGTATTTCTCTTTTCACCATTTCCAATGAAAAGGCTTAATGCAAAGCTAAGCGATTTTCCATCTATGAAGCTCATAAAGGGGATCAATACTACCACCCCTATTATGCCCCTAATGTCAACTCGCATCGTATTGACAATGAATGAGTTCCAACTGCAGTTCTTTACACGGTTTACACTGTTGTCGTCTACATTCGGTTTCTGTTGACTAGCTGACGTCCTATAGCGAATAATGGTCGCCCATTGCACTCCTTGAAAGGTTTATGAACATTTCAAAGTGAATGGCAAACATTCGCACAGCTTTCCATGTAGTTTTCTGAATCTAAGGCAGCCTATTTATCATTTATATTGTGATTTAGACGCCTACGAGCCCTTGCCATTTCAATGCGTCCTTTTCGTTCGTATGTCACTTTTATCTCCAGCATATGAAACCTTAATTCTTGTTCCTCACTGTCTTCAATCCGGATTCAAGCGGAACACAGGCCGATGTAGTAGCAGGTGCCCTGTAGCTGACCAAAGGGGCGTGGTACTCCGACAACCGGGTAACTTCAACAAAGTGTTCCATGCAATCGCTCCTTTCAAAGCTAATAGTTTTCTGGTCTGATAGACTCGGTGTCTCTTTCCTGAGCTTGACTTGCTGCCAGTCAGAGTCAGAAGTGTTTTTCGTGAAATCATAAGCGATTCCTTTCACCTAATTGATTGAACAGGAAATAGGTGGCGTGCTCTAAAATAGAATAGAGGAGGAGCTTCAATAAAAATCGCTCCCTAAAGGGTCACGGGATTTGTCTACCTTTCCTTTTCGAAGGCACTAATGTAAGGGCATAGCTTCTTGTGGTAATGGGACTCACTAGGACCATGAGAAGTTCCTGAGTTGAGTTCTTTGGGGAAGTGAACAAAGAACTCCTGAGATACTTGCTAGCCCACCGAAATCTGTCTCGCGCTTGTTCACCCAAGCAAACGCTACTGTGAATAACCATGACCTCAACGATTCGTTGTTAATGTCAGAAAATTCGACGGTTGAACTATCCTCTGGAACGCACCGTTCCTGACTACAGGTCGCAGATAGGATTGTTTAAAGGTGAGAGTGGCTCTGCTAGTTGACTCAGAAGTGAAAAACGAGGGAGAAACGCTTGTAACTGCCGTAAACTAACCACCTTTGATTGTACGAACTCTACGAACACCTTACCACATCTTTATGTCCCCTAAGAAATTGTTTTTTTGAATGCTGTTAACCTTTTCAAAAAAAATTCAAAAATTCATATGGACGCCGAGCTCATATCATTTCGTCTGCTTTAGGAAACCCTCCTCGCAGAGCAGGCAGTTACTGTAATGCGACGAGGTTTGCCTGCAAGAACCAGTGTCGAGGAGCATCCCACCTTTCTCTCTGGGATCACCAACTGGCAGCACTTCTGTCTTTCCAAAAATTTATTCGGGGGAAGAAGAGTGATTTGTAAGCACGAGAGCGGCCAACAAAAGCCGACAAGACAGCAATCCTTCAAAGTCGTTCTAAGACGCTGCAAGAAACGGAGCTCAAACTAGTTACTCCACGCATGTCGCCTTCATGTGGGTGTTTCCAGAATACCAGTAACAGGTCGCACGTCCGTGGCGCCTTTATCTCGTATTCTCTGGTACCATCCTTGGTCAAGCGAAAGTGACACAGTCTTTGTGTTTGTGGACCTCGCTACCTTGTACCCGGACAGATTCTACACGTCAGGTAATCGGGTACGGTGCCTTCAAGCGATCTGTGACTTTGGGGACATCTTGTGTTTCGTATACCACCCCCCCCCCTAGATGGACATCAAATGTCCGAAAATAGGATGTCTGATGATCTTGTTTATTTGCGGGGCACTGCTGTATTTTGTTCTCTGAACTTTTAGTTGTGCAGGACAAAGACTTCACCAGAAGTATTACTCATGAGCTGTTTTGTTGAGAAGTAGCTCACGTAGAGTGTAACGGAAGGCCTTCATAACGTGTAGACGTTTTCGCTGTAGACAGTGAGGTCTGTCAGGCACCTCGTCTGTAACCCGTCAGGCCAGCGCTAGACTATTCTAAATGGGGAATTCTGATCAGAAAACCGATTTTCTTCTCAATTGCCCGTTAACGGTCTCGGACTGGTAGAGCGCTAAGAATGGCGTATCCGCTGCTGGAACTTGTTAAGCACATCGCGCAGGAGATCAAATAGCGGCACAGCTGATATCAGCAAGGCTTGGAACTGCATCTAGGCTATCACTACTCTTGACTCGCTTTATTCTAATCTGTTACAAATTGTTCCCTGTGCTCCACAAATATAATCTGTCGTATTTTCGCATCTGATATGAAATTTCATTCAGTATTTAATTTATTTCTCTATGTAATAATAATGTCGATTTTCAAAGCCTGTAATCAGTCAATGAATTTCTGACGTACAATTTCATGTGAAGTTGTAATTTTACAGAGTCACTATTCGATGCTTGGTCTGTCATGGGATCTGGAAGTAGCACAGCAACTCGCACTGGAAGTCATGTGTGGCGATCAGACATCAGTAATTCCTATAGAATCTTAGAAGCACAGTCCACGCTGATTGGATAGACGTAGCCTACCATTGCACCTCTCACACTGGTCTTTCTGAGGAGCGAGCCAATGGGAAAGCTCAAGAGTAGGCTGGATTCCGCCTATACGACCAGAGTGGACTGTGTCTTTGATGGAAAATTTGATAAGAAATGGAAAGAGCAGAGGCCTATTTCCTCTACAATCGTATGGGCGAAACTCGAAAGCCTTGTGGCTTCTTCGAAGGTGAACCCTCTCGATCGTTTAAAAAGAGCGAAGCGCAAATTTGCCGGGTCTGCACCCCTTCTGCGTCTGAACACAGTTGTTGCGGAGTGCGGGTCTTCGAATCATCGGTCGAATTTGTCATCGTACGCACCTTCTGCCCTTCTCCCCCCACCCCCCCCCACCAATCTCATGGAGGGCGTCAAGCATCGTCAATTCGTTGTACCGTCTGACCTATTTTGAAATTGAAGTTTCGGAGTTGCGCGAGAAATTTTTTACTAAAAAGGAACAAAATTGTGTCGGAAATGGACTTTTTGATCATTCCCAGGAACTTTTTTCTCACTTTCAGCATTTTAATTTCAGTGGTATTTCGTTCACTTAGTATCTTTGAATCAAAATACCACGTCAGCGAAATTCCTTGCCTTGAGTATGTGGTGCGAGAGACCCACGTTGCGGCCAATAGCATCATGTGCGCGGGATCCATTTTGTTTGAGGTATATGTGCTGCAGTATGACTACATACATAACTAGGAAGTATTCTGCTGGGTCGTATTGTCGTTGCTCGTGCTTCTTTTGCACTACACCGTTACTTCACTTGCAATTTCAAAGCTGCATCACATTGTTCCCGTTGGCCGTCGAGTCGCGCCAGTGGGCGCCAGTAAGCAGTTTCCATTTGCCGCTGAATCTACTAAAACTGCCCATTTGGTTCTCTATGCTTGAGGAGCGTGATGTGCTTCACTGGACGCCTACGAACATCTCACGTAATTGAACAAACCTTGCTGCTGGTGAACGATGTGCGGATCCCCGGATTCTCTCTTTCAATAGCGTGTGGCGGGATATCCGAGCATCGTTTCTTCGATGACGGGTTGAAGGAGACTGAACACATGTTCAGAGTTCAGGTCTGTAAGGATCAGGTTGCGGCAGGAACAAACGCGGAGTCGTTGAAGTGGGCCAGACGTTTTTCTTCGCTACTTCTTGAATACACTTTAGTGGCCCCAGACCCCTCCCCTGCTCTTCTCTAACACAAGCCTTTTTTAACATTTACTTCCTTACCCAGACCCTCCTAAGAGCACTCAGAGACGACCGCTCCGCCAGGCGAGCACTGCGCGTCAGCAGACCGTTCCTCAGGAAAACAGTCTTCGTCAAATTTACCTGCAAACCGACTTTCTCATGGCCGCGGTTGGGATCAGCAGCATTCGCTCCTCTTCTTACCCGTTCTTCATTGTCATTAATTAGCGTTTTCCAATACCATTGAACGATGGCAGGCAGACGTGGCTGAAGCAGAACCCGTCAATTATCTTATCCATTGCGCATTGGACTGCAGTTATTGTTTCATCAATGCCTCGGCGCTCATCTTGGTCCTACGAATGGCGAAGTCGCGATGGCTGGCGTTGAGGATGCTCTTCCCATCCTTTGCTGTTCCACCAGCACTGTCGCTCTTCTATCCTCCGAGCGTTCCTTTAGCGCTATACTGCAAAGCTCGCTCAGACGTCAGCGGGAAGCTCGACGTTGGCTAACCAGCTCGAGATTGTCCAGATGCACGCCTTGGAGCTTCCTGCTGTCTTGGTGCAAACGTGGAAATGATCGGCGGGTCTCTCAGATTCCCATTTCCGGTCGATCCACGGCGATCGCGATCTGGTGGGCTCAGGAATCGTTCGAACTTTTGATCGATATGATATTGTACTAAAGTTTCCTGTAGTTGTTGACCAAGATTTTATCATTGTTTCTGTCAGTGTTCGCCAGCGAAACATCACATAATGTAATAAGGTTTACTTGTTGCTCACTCCAAGCCGGGAGGCAGAAGGAACAAGTAGATGATATCTCTGCCTCGAGTGGAGGAACTGTATGATGCTATAAATGGCTGGAAGGAAGAACGTGTTTTTGAATGTCACTGAAATTTGTTTTTACAAAGTCAGTCCTCATTTTCTCTGGTCTCTAAATCTCGCCATTAGTGACCGAATTGTTTTCATCACGGTGCCTTACGTCAATTGAGCTGATGTGATCTCACTAGCTCGTTTTACTTTGATCGGTACTGAAAACAACTTTAAATTTGGAACGTTTCAATGTGGGAAGTTTCATTCAGATAGAATACGTTCTTCAGGTAGCCAGGGCCCCATGGATCGCTGTTCACTAGAGGAACATAACGGGTCCGAATGCCCTGCACAGGCAGACTTTGATGAGGTAAGTTAGACGGACCAGGCCGCTGGAATTGCTCGCTTCTCTGTGGATGAACAAATGAACACCGCTACATATCTCATTGCTTAATTTGCTTTTAGTATTGCTTCAGCAGGTGCTTGTTTCACTGCAAACTCCTAGTCCTTACTTGTACTGATCATTCTTTATTAAAAAGAAAACGGATGATTGGGCATGTTGAACCTGGCGACCCTAACGACTCAGTTTCAAGCTATTCAAAATGTCGGCTGATGAAACTCCAAAACTCTAGCCATATCCGTCCGTCCATATCCCGGAGATGGGGAGGGCGTGGCTGCGTGATTCATCTGAGCATGGCTAAGGATGGGTTCCGTGAGGGGCAATTGTCCTCCTCCCTTGTGCTTAGCAAAGACATGATCACTACTGTTCCACATCGGAAATATCCTACATTGAGAGCAATTGCTGCGAACGCCCTCGCCGTCGCCATCCCTGCGGTATGACGTGTATATGTACTCTGTTAATTCGTTGCCGACGCTGGAGCGTTTCAAGGAGCGGGGAGAGGCTGTTGGTCATGGCGCTGCGCCAGCCTAGCACCCCTCCCCCTACTTCCCCCTCCCTTGAAAGGACTAAATATTGCGGTCGCCCGTCAGCTTCAACCATCGGTGAAGAACAGTCTGGAGCCGCGCCCAAACCCAGCACTTTAAAACGCCACAGCGAACGAAACTGTCGTGTCAGTTGCGAGGTATACAGTTGTTTGCTGCGAATGATGGGGCGTGTCGAGGGGATGGGTTTGGCGCGGTGTCGTCCCCTCATCTTTTCTTTTTTTTCTTTCGACTAGCTACGAAACTGTTTCATATCCGTTCGCATCATCGTTTGCCGTAGTTTACCCGATGCAACAATTGGTACAGAACGGGCTGGTAGCGTGCCAAACCCACCCTCACTGACACCCCATCAACGAAGAAACTGTACCGTTGGCATTACGCTCAGATTATTTGCCGTTTCTATCACCTTACAATGCCTCTTGTCGTGAAAAAGCGATCCGCGAAACTTCAACTTCCACTTTATGCTAGCGATGGTCATTGGACTTCAACAATTATCGGACGTGTACAGTGTACGAGTAAGGGCATTGTGCCGCATTGTGATGTCTTATGTGGGGCAACGAAAACTTGTTCAGGTCCATCAAAAGTAACAGTTCTTAGAAACCTTTTACGATCACCTGACGAGCTGAACATGTCATTACTGGTTACTTCTACAAACACAAATGCGAATATTTGGTGATGTGATGCATCCAATTGGAAATGTGTTAGTCTCAAGGACGTATTCATTGCTCTCTGATTTTCAATAGAAATACGTTCGTCTAATCTCAAAAAACGGAAGAAGCGGATGAATGAGCACGGCATCGAATGGGGTTGTCTACAGCTGCCATCGCCGCTATCAAGCCTGTCCTGATTCTGTTTTACCTGTAAAATATTCGATAATCGCACTTAAATTTCAATCACTCATCTTGGCGAAATGACAAGTGCGACTCATACTGGTGCAGTTGCAATATGTAGTGGTTGCTCCACAGGAACGGTTATCGTTACCCACATTCCCATACTCTAATCCTCCAACCTCATACGATCGGCCATGCACTCTTCTGCCGCCCATTGAGACAGTCTTATCAATCAACTCGTCTCGTTTGTTCGCTTCGTTGAACGACCCTGAACGCATCTGTCACCTTTCCAGTGGTCATCATTGGAGACATTTTTATTTGCAAATAATATCCGTTCCCGCACGAACGAATATTGATTATGTGCTGAAGAGAGGTTTGGAAAAGTGCACAATCTTCCGTACAGGTCATACACAACCCTTTGTGAAGCTGAGACGAGTTAGCCATTACCGGTTCTCCGTCTATATGCACACGCATCTACGAAAAACTAATCGAGAGGCACACTCGTGTCAAGGTGTTTGCTGGCTGTGTGACGGCAAGGCCTTCTTGTGTACCCTTCAGAACTTCTGAACTTCTTTGCCCTTGTGAAAAAGAATATATCTGTCAGTATTCATCAAATTCAGAACGATCTTAAATTCTGATGTTCTTTGTACTTCGCTTGTTTCTAAGTTAGGATATTTAACGCCTTCCACCTGTTAGTGCACATTTGCCATTACATTTATATATTTGCCTCTTTGTGCCATTTTCGGTCCGTTCATCAGCCTCATTCAATGATTTCTTCTGCATCAAATCGCTATCGCCATGCCGCAGCACGATGCTTACATCTCATCCGTTAGAAAATCCATTTTCCCTTCGTGAACCTTCTAAATGGTTTCAGACTCCTTTAATGACGATCTCGAACGGAATCTCGCAAGATGAACGACAGAAAATTGCTGCGCTCAGAAAGCTGGTGAAAGACGACCTTACCGAGTACTACGACACAGATTTTAACCTTCTCAGATGGCTTCAAGGTCATGCTCAACTTGATCTAGTAGAAATCGCTAAAAAGTTACGACATCACTTGAAGGCAAGGTGAGCGCAATGTTTATCCATCTCGTTACTTCGTAGTACAAAGGAATCGATTCAACGACAAAATAAAGTGTGAAGCAGTCTCCAGTGGTTGTGCTTTTCTTGGGTTGCGCCACACATCTCGCATCTATTCAGAATCGCTATGAGCACGATTTGGCCCGTGGTGTCCAGCCGACAAAACAATTGGTGTTGAATGCTTCTAAATCTGCCACCAATCACACTGTCCTGAAGACATGGCGCTCTTCACTGCCGTCTTCGGGAGTCGATCCGGGCTCGAACAGCCAGTTGTGGAAGCGGCGCAGCCTCCCCTAACAACACCTCTACGCCGAAGTAACCGCTTACCACAAAAAATAGGATGAGAAACCAGTAAAACTGTGGAGAATTCAGTTAATGTTGTGAATTTGAATACTGAATATTTTGTGGGGGGCAGTTCGGCGACGTGGGGAGGGGGGATTTGCACGTTTGTTACATCCTACAGCTCGACGTGCCGAGCCATCCAGAGATCTACTTCATGAACTCACAAGAATTGACAAAGTTTCACCATGGTGGTTCAACTAGCTTGCTCCAGCTTCACAAGAGTTCACAGGTTTCACCAGAGTGAGACTTGTAAACCGGAACTAGTGAAGCAGCAAAGTGCAAAGTCCCCCCCCCCCGTCGCCGAGCTGCGCCTATTTGTGCCCGATCTAAAGCCAAACACACGTTCTGCGGGAGCTTCCAACGCCACCTCCTGCTTCTTTATTACGGCTTTATCGCACTTGTGGTACCCCGCCGGTCCATCTGTACACTTCTCTACACCCTATAGCAGAGTCCTGCCGCATAGCGATCATGAAAGACGTTGCCACATTGAGCAAAAGCTGAGGCACGGGTTTTTGCCTTCCTAGCGCAATACGTCGGTGAGAGGTTCAGGTTCGGAATGGGTTCTTCGGAAAGAGATGTCTTGTCCCCACCACGATCCGAGCGATGGTGCCCGTTCCATCGTTCACCATTTCGAGTTCCGGACGGTTTTCAGCTCCTCCAGCACTATTTCCCTCGCTATATAGCATGTTGGACTGTTTTCACTGATTTTCATAAGTTACGAAGAATTTCTTCGTAGCAGAAGGTGGAGTTATGAAGTAGGCAGCCCTTGAAAATGTGTGCAGATTTCATACATTCTCCTATGGCTTTTCAGGAAGTCCGCTTGGGATTTCGACAATATGCACAAGAAGAGCAGAACTCATACAATTCATAACCACTGGCGCTATGGTATTACTGGAGAATCTGAAGTTTTAGAAAATGTCATCATCAACATTGAACAGGTACAATGATGGAACGAAGTGGTTTTAAGTGGGAGGTCACGGCGAATCCTGTTTTCCATGCACGTGCCTCTCGTTTCGGCATTGACGCAATGGAAATGACGATACTTCAATTAAACCCCATTACAGTGTGGAACAACTGACTATACCGGTATGCTGGATTGTTTTTCGGTTTCGGAAGTAATGAAAGCCCGACTGTGGGATCTGGAAGATATGCTTAAACAGGTCATGGATCTTGAGAAACGTACAGGTATCTGTTGTAACGAGTCTCACCTGCTTATGGTTTTCTCATCTATCTCCCTCGATTTCTAGACTTTTATCTCTATCTCTGAAGGAAGGAAAAACACAAATGGAACTGTATGGTTTTGCAGTAAAAGCGCAATAAGATAGAATGGGGGGGGGAGGGTTCAAACCTGTTCATAACGGAGATGAACAGACCTGTTATAGAACGAGTAGAGAATACAAGCAGTCACAGCGCCAAAGCTAAAGTTGGCTAGAAAGTAGGCCAAAGTAGGCCGGAGGGGACCGAAACGTAACGCTTTGCCGAAAGAAGCTTCCTCAGAAGGGCGATGATGACAATTTGCGTATTAGTGACTTGAGAAATGAATGTTTACTATTTCAAGCGTAGATAGCCCAGGACATCCTCCTTTCAATGACTCAACAGTTCTATAAATATTCACTTTCAATAATAAGGCATTCCAATAAAAGATTCCGAGCCCCACACAACTGCTAAGGGCAAAACCTTGAAAATACTCCTGCTATAAACGTCTGGGTATCAAAATCGTCATTCAGATGACGTGTTTGCACTTTCCTTATAAGGCTCCCATTTCCGCTATAGGACTGGCGTATAATAATATGCCAGTCCTGCAGCTGAAATTGGAGCCTTTCTAAGAGTGCATCCGATAAGATATATGCGAAATTTTGGTTATTTCGTAGAGGCATAGGCACGATAGGTTAGTACTCGGTCTCAGTTGCTAGCAGGGGCGCTTTATAGTGGGAAAATGTCGAAAAAAATAGGAGTGAAACGGTCGAAAACCTGCAAAAAAAAGTCCCTGTATTACACGATACAGAAAGCAATTCTGGACGAGTATTGCGTGCGCTGGCACCTAGCTACGGTGGATAAGGCCGCAGGTTTGTACATACTCCTATATCCATGCAGCACCGCAGCCGCTTCATATCAATCCCTTCGCTTCATATTGTACTTCGCAAATGAAGCGATACGAGCATCAGCATCGGTCGGACATTTGTGGGTGGGCGTCTGGGTTGGTGAGTCGCAGCTTGGTAGCGTGCTATAAGGGTACCTTCCTTGGAAAAGGCGCCACGCAGCGCCTGCTCAGGGGCGCCGAATTCTGTCCTGCTGGGCGTATTAGTCCTACACGTCTTGGAGATTTATCGTGCCACTTGCTCGAATCACGGACTTTGGCGCTGAAATGCACAAAAGCGTGGAATGTGTGAGATGCACGGTCAAGATGTGTCAGTAATCTGCCCATTGTCTGGTGTAGTGTTGACCAAAGTTCCTTTTATCTTGTGCTTTAGCGTTGGGACAGATTTTAAAATAAGTTAGTAGTTGGGATGAAGTAAACTGAGCGGATTTGAGCTGCTCCGCCCACACTTCTCATTGGTGCATTCTGAAGAGATGGGACTTTTCACAAGAAATGAGAGTCTACGTGGACAGTCTCATGCCCTACTGCCACTGAAAAACAGCCATAATGTTCGGAAATGATAAATAAATGTCCTCTAGGAAGGCAAGCGTGGATACTCTACGTAATGGACGTCACAGGTCTCGAATATAACAAAAAGCTCTACGATTTGGTAACAGGTTCAATGAGATGTTTAGCTGAATTCATGGCTGAACACTATGTGGAAATGATTAAGGTAATCCTGCTCGAGTTCATTCCACAATCCCCAGTGTACCATTGCTAAGCATCCTGCACTTTCAGTTTCTTTGTGCCAATTAACCTACCATCATTTGCTGTTGCTCTATATACCGTAGTTCGCCCATTATTACCAGAGAGGACAAAAAACAAGGTAAGTCAAGGCAGGTCAACGAAGTGTACTGCACTTATCAAATCAATGATAGGGGGTCAGTTTAGGTGCGACTTCTTTCGTCATCACATTGGAAAGACGAGATTCTACAATTCTCAAAAATTGAATCACTCCCTTCCATCTGGAATGACGACACTCATACATTTCCAGCTCATGTCGACCCACCTCAGTCGTATTCAAAAGACTGGTACTACTCTTCTAAAGGCCTGAAGGTTTGCCAGATTTTTCGATCCACTCATCCATGAAACTTTTCTAATTTTTCTCAATTTTAGTTGCCGGAAAACATTCAAGAGATCGATGTGCCTGCTGGTAAACATCACATAATCAGTTTGAATCTTCAACAAGGTGACGTGGTTTCGTGGTGGGTATCCGGAAATCGAAATTTCGGATTTGGATTCTTGAAGCCGCGTGATGAGGATGACGATGACTATATGGTGTAAGTTATGTAACTACCGTTTTTCTACTTCGGAATCTCTCACTCAAGAAACGAACTTCTTTTCCTTGTGCAAACCCGTTCTTCAATTCGAAAAAGACTGTGCCGCAAGACAGGATCGTGCTCCTAAGCGACAACCCTCATCTAATTGAATGAAGTGGAGCAAGACGTTGTACTGTAGTATGACACCCCTGATCTGCCTAAAAGCAGGAGCATATTTTAGCCAGAATGCGAGGTAGCATTTCCAACATGATTTGTCGGAAAGCACTGAGCCGAAACGTGAACGGCATCTTATTGTTTCTGAGAGCTTATGCGGTGGTTTTCTTTCAAACACTTCGTTACTCTCCAATGTTCGCTGTTTCTTGCAGACCTGGGCATGTTTTAAGACTCAAGTGCTACCTCCCAATGGTTTCTTTATCTTATCCTGCACAGGTTTATGGTGGAAGTGTTTATCTTTGCCGTGACGTTTTCGAACAGTATCGTCATTAAACAAAGGCCTGATAAGCATTATCGAAACTCAGAAGCTTATCGATCCCCCGCCCTCCGCCCCCACCCCCCCCCCGGCGCGCGCCCCCCGCCCTCCCCCCCCCCCGCCCCCCCACCCGCCCCGCCGCCCGGCCCCCGCCCCCTGGCGCCCCCCCCCCGACAGGCACGCCCCCCCCACCTGCCCCCCCCCCCCCCCCCCCCCCCCCCCCCCCCCCCCCCCCCCCCCCCCCCCCCCCCCCCCCCCCCCCCCCCCCCCCCCCCCCCCCCCCCCCCCCCCCCCCCCCCCCCCCCCCCCCCCCCCCCCCCCCCCCCCCCCCCCCCCCCCCCCCCCCCCCCCCCCCCCCCCCCCCCCCCCCCCCCCCCCCCCCCCCCCCCCCCCCCCCCCCCCCCCCCCCCCCCCCCCCCCCCCCCCCCCCCCCCCCCCCCCCCCCCCCCCCCCCCCCCCCCCCCCCCCCCCCCCCCCCCCCCCCCCCCCCCCCCCCCCCCCCCCCCCCCCCCCCCCCCCCCCCCCCCCCCCCCCCCCCCCCCCCCCCCCCCCCCCCCCCCCCCCCCCCCCCCCCCCCCCCCCCCCCCCCCCCCCCCCCCCCCCCCCCCCCCCCCCCCCCCCCCCCCCCCCCCCCCCCCCCCCCCCCCCCCCCCCCCCCCCCCCCCCCCCCCCCCCCCCCCCCCCCCCCCCCCCCCCCCCCCCCCCCCCCCCCCCCCCCCCCCCCCCCCCCCCCCCCCCCCCCCCCCCCCCCCCCCCCCCCCCCCCCCCCCCCCCCCCCCCCCCCCCCCCCCCCCCCCCCCCCCCCCCCCCCCCCCCCCCCCCCCCCCCCCCCCCCCCCCCCCCCCCCCCCCCCCCCCCCCCCCCCCCCCCCCCCCCCCCCCCCCCCCCCCCCCCCCCCCCCCCCCCCCCCCCCCCCCCCCCCCCCCCCCCCCCCCCCCCCCCCCCCCCCCCCCCCCCCCCCCCCCCCCCCCCCCCCCCCCCCCCCCCCCCCCCCCCCCCCCCCCCCCCCCCCCCCCCCCCCCCCCCCCCCCCCCCCCCCCCCCCCCCCCCCCCCCCCCCCCCCCCCCCCCCCC
This sequence comes from Cooperia oncophora, assembly GCA_036418165.1. NCBI lineage: Eukaryota > Metazoa > Nematoda > Chromadorea > Rhabditida > Trichostrongylidae > Cooperia > Cooperia oncophora. Next base: position 2,673 of record MU952634.1, on the reverse strand, counting down.
CCCCCCCCCCCCCCCCCCCCCCCCCCCCCTGAACCTGGTTCTTGACTAGTTGCAACCCAGACCAAGAAGCTACCAACGAAAGGAAACCCAAAACTTCAAGTTACTTCTCCACTCCCACCAGCACAAACGATCTGCTCGATTTCGACACAATGGAGCAAGTGGGACCGACCCAGCACTGCTACAGGATGATAGTATGCACGTGCAGTGCATCATGTTCTCACTGTTAGAGCTCACACAGTGGAATATAGGGCAAGAAATCGGCCGTTATTGAGATGCACTCATTCCTGTTATTCATACATGGATTACGGTGCTTAATCCAGAACGCCTCAAGGGTTTTCCGGGCACCAACATCGTTTTCGTAGGCCAATATTATGCACTTGACGCTAAAATCACAGCCATCATGGAGCTCTCTTCTATGCCTGCCGAGCGGTGCAATCAAACTTTCCGCTTTCGCTTGCTTCTTGAGATGCTTCTTTCACCGCGTACGGCCTAATGCCCTGCTCCCAGTTTCACCCAATATATGATGGCGCTACTGAACGAACGTCGATTGGTAAACGACAGCCCGTTGTGTACAGTCACCGAGTTTCCCATACGGACAGATCACGCAGTTCTCCGTGGTGCATATTCGGTCGTAAAGGCGATTTCTTGACCAGTTGACGTTTGATATTTTCTCTTGGTGTGTTTACCAAAAGAACATCGTTGGCCAGATCGGCTCTTCGGAGCACTGCAGTACTCAGTGATACTAGTATCACTGAGTACTGCAGGCCGGTGTAAGTGTACCTGTATCCTAATCTCCACGCTCTTCGGAACGTTTATTGCTACTGGCTTGGCGGTAGACCAACAGTCAAAGGGGTATTGTACAACTCTACGCAATTGCAACTGCAGTGTATGATTTGTGTTTAATTCTTTTTGTGCTTCGACGGTGTTGGGGTGTATAAACGAACTGTTATTAACCGGCCCAACGTCTCGACAGATCGTCGTGCCTCGAGGCCAGGGTCCCAGCCGCGGCCAGGAGCGGCAAGAAGCCGCGGCAGTCGAGTATGTTAAGGTAGTGAATGTGTCGAGGTTCTATGAGAGAGAGGAAGTTGGAGATTCACAGTGTAAGTGATGGACGTCACATGTAGTGATTGCGAGAAAGTATCAACTGAGTGACCTGGAGCGGCAGACGCCGGTCGTAGGTAGTTTATCCCTATATAGCTACCACGCGGGTCTTCGGAACGTTTATTGCTACTGCTTGCGGTAGACCAACAACAAAAGGTGAAGTCAACCTTACCGCGGCAGTCTTTTATACTGCCGCGATGATAATAAACAAGCAAAGTAAACAAGACAGTTCATTTTCACAGTATCACGTGCTGGAAATGGTTATAGAGTCTTCTCTATACTCCCCCGCCACAGGAAGTTCTTGACATTCTTGTCGTCAATCGCTTGATCTTCTTCTTCTGATTAGCCTCTCATTCTGGCTTTGGGACTAAATTATGTGACCACGTCCCCCATAGTCTCTTTGCCAACGCAGCCACTGCTTTGAACAATAAAATTTGATAATAGAAAGCCTCAGAATTTTTAAGGAACTGAAATTGTCAAGGGTACTGGAGTCGCTTTTGAATACTTTGTCCATTATGCTGAGAAGTTCTATTCATTTAGCATGGATCAAATGGTACCGTTGTTTCCATGGATGCCCGGACCAATTCAAGTGCCGATAGATGAAACCTTGGAGATTACTGAGGTAAAGCATCATATTGTTTTTGTTGATTCGTAACGGTGTGCAGCCTTTCAAACTTCCCAGCCCTTAGGCGTTTTATAGCTGCAAGGGGCTCTAGAGCAGAGTGTCAACTGGTGGTCCAAAGTTGCTTCTCTTTTCCACATACTCTTTACATTGTCTTGCCAAATGTTTTGTCTGTCCGACTTACTCTGTTCTAAGCTTTAGTGTTGATATCCCGTCATGAGCCCTTATAACATGATCTGCCACAACAATAGGTTCAGCAACCAAATGTCAAAATCAGCAGTCATTATTGCCATTTAAGGTGTTAAAAAGCACAGTAGTAATTGTATTAGGTTGTCCGGAAAGTTCTCAGCGTTTTGGGTGTTTCACTTTAAACGATCGTAACTTTTTTAATACTCATCGGATTTAATCGAAATAGGCACCATTCGAATCAGCACACTTTTGCCAATGTGACAGCAGTCGAGAAATCCCATCAAAGTAAAAAACTGGGTGGTCGAAAATTCACGAAATCCACGAAGGCTTTTTTGCCTGGTCCTGATTGATGAAGTATTTTCCAGCAAGGGAGTTCTGAAAATGTTAGAAAAGGTGATAGTCGGTTGGCGAAAGGTCTGAAGAATATGGCGGTTGAGGTAGAACTTCAACCCCCAATTCGTTCAATTTATGGATAGTGATTTGTGAAACGTGTGGGCGGGCGTTGTCATGCAAAGGAATCGGACCCTTTCTTTTGATAAGTGTTGGCTGCATCTGACAAAATTTTCGGTACAATTCGTCGATTTCTTCACAGTAGGGTTCTGCTGTGATGGTTTGGCCTGGTGATAAAAAGTTATAGTGGATCACACCAGCCGATGACCACCAAGCCGTGACCAGAATCTTTTTTTCGTGAGGGTTCGGCTTTGAAAATTACCTCGGTGGTTCGTCGAAATCCAACCACTGTCCGGAACAAAGATTCTGGT
>MU952633.1:0-11349 GCA_036418165.1 Cooperia oncophora | reverse complement strand
AGAGAACGAATGAACAGAAAGGGAGCGGTTCGGCAGACACTAGGGTTGTCAGTCGCACTCATATATGAAAGCGAAGGCGTTTGACAAGTAGTAGGACTGAAGGTGCACCGTCTGAACTCAGTCCACTGAACGGCGTCATTTTCCTGTTCTAATCAGCACCTTGTCTAAGATCACAGTGGACTTACAGTTGTCATCCGGGCAGTTGATTAGGCGGTCAAAGGGTCGCAGACGCGGCTGCGGCGCGTCACGACCGCGGCGATCAGCTGTTTCCAGCCTATTTAGCCATTTCTCCCTAATTTTCGCTGTATTATCTATTTTTTTCGAGGTGAGTTGTTTCTCATTTTATGAAGTATAATAGAGTTTTATGAAGTAATCCCTGTAAAAACCTGAGATGGGGGAGCCTACTTGAGATGGACGGCGCTTCCCGTGTCACTGGAGTGTGTGGAAGAAGGTAAGCGCGGCGGAGCCGCGCAGTATCCTAGGAGGCGCGCCGGAGTAGCCGGCGAAACCGTATCTAATATGGAGTTAGAATAGGGCAGATTCCACTGCAGGGTAAAGAAGGATGAAGGACAGCACATTAGCATGAGAACCGAGAGCCCAGTGTGATCTACCGAGCCACAACAAAGAATATACCCATAAGTGATTCAAACCCTTTCCTCAAGATGAATTTCTTTCTAGTACTTAATAAAATGAGCCGTAAGATGTAGTTTCTCAAAAAAAAGTGCAGTATTTTGGCTCTCAAAAGCACTCACAGCGATGCTTCAGGCGGTATTTCGGGCAGTGGTGGAGCTGCTATTCAATATATTGGGAATGGCGGCGCCACAATTAAAAGACAGCTCGTGGACCGCAAATTGCGGGAAACGGAACTCAAATAGGCACAAAAAGTGCTAAGTATCTGATTAGCGGAGAAAAGCAGCAGAAAAAGCAGTCCGAAATGTTATAGAGAAAGATAACATAGTGGCTACTAGCTAGCTAGCAGCCGGTGAGGGTCGGCATGGGCCTAAGGGGTGTCCATGGGCCTAATTAGTCAGCTTCTAGCGGAGTTCTTGCCGTTTTTCACATTTTGAAAGTAGCGCAGCCTCAAAAATCGCCTTCCGGATCGTCCGACACATTTGAGAGGTCATAGCCTTATTTTATCGCGGAATGTGCCTTTAAGATGGATTAGAATGTGATGTCATTCAAAGGAATATTAACCGAATCAATTGATTAAGTATGATGATTAAGTATGATGCTGTGTACATACTGATGAACCTTGAAGGCACGGTCCGCGATCAGGTATCGAAGTTGAAAATATGGCGTCAGGAGGTTAGAGTGGTCCGCGACGAACAACCTTGTACCGGTTTCGCGGCAAAAAATTCTATGGGAGGGCGCTGTAGCGCAATATAGGTTCAGTGGCTCCTCCTTTTTCCAGTGACTCCGCCTCCAGACTCCGCCCCTAATGACCGACTTCCAGTGGAAAAATGAGATTGCAGGACGAAAAAGCCGCATGATAATCGCCACTTGTACGATCCGTTAGAAATCTTTATCGGGGTGATTCAGCCATGCATATGCCAGGGGCGTAGTTTTGGAGATAGAGTTGATTGGGCACGTACAAACTGGGATCGAAATGGGGTTCTATCTAGGGCAGGTGGCATGTTTTTGTGCTTTTTTTGTTCACAGTCGAGTTACTCAACCCCTTGTCGTCTATATGGAACCCCCTAATCCACCATCTGAGATGGCGAGTAATCGCGGGTTCTTCCTTTAAGCTATGTTCTACGGTTTTCAAACGTTATGGTGGATATTACCGCCTCTCAAAAGTTGCGTGTGACGTGGCTGAAGTACGATTACCCTGATAATCGTTCCGGACCCTGTCCGCGCTACCGCACGACTAACCAAGCGCATAACTTTAGCAACACACGTTACTTGTCTCCGCCCTATTAATTTTGCTTGTTTTCGGCCTCTGACTGCGTGTTCGTTGCTGGATTTATTGTTGAGCAACTAGTGTACCTTGAAGATAACGCGGACAGACTCGGGCTTCACTATTCTCCAGCTCCTTCCACGCACCCTTGGGGAGGGGGAAGGAAGTGACACGGTGCTGTAGCTTCGTACGCATTCATCTCGCACTAAAAAGGACCATCTTCGGATGTCAGCACACCGGTTTGGCGCAGTTTCTCGACAGGGGGGAGGGGTATTTTGCTTTCCATAGATGTGTCGACCCATCTAGGTAGCTTTTTCTTGAGTTGACACTTTTTGGGATGGTGGCTAGACGATCTTGCTCCAGCTTCACAAGTTCACAAGTTTTACCAGAGTGAATATACCGTATCGGAACTAGGGAAGCAATGATAGTACAAAATGCCCCCTCCCACATCCCCCGTCGATAAACAGCGCCCACAGCTTGTCTTGAAGCAGTGTAAGGTGCACCATGGAGAGATACGGTTGTAGGAGGTAAGGCAAGTCCACGATTTCTCCGAGAAGGAAGGAAAAATAAATAACGGGAAGGGAAGGGAGGGACAAGAAAGCCAACGCCCCCTTATTTCACTGCTGCAGTTTTTCTTGTCTTGTAATAAAAGCTCCATTATTCAATTGGCGTGTACAGGTTTTCGTTAACTTGTCAACCGCAATATTGGAAGAAAGTAGGAGTGTGGTCCGAGGGTTCAGCTCCAACTAGGATTCCTTCGTCCCTCATGCCTTATAATTCGCCGCTTCTACCATCCAAATATAACTGGACCTAATGTGCGAGCTACTGAAGCTGGAGGCTCACCTGTTTGCTCTCTGTGCTTATGACACAGCCCGGGCTCCAGATGACCCGCTCTCAGCTACGTGGTCATGCAGTCAGGAAGCAGAAGCCACGGGATAGAACAGAAAAACTTGTCATTAGCGGGGGCATCAGATGTACGATCCCGAACCACATAGAACAGTTTCGGATTCGGCACATGATGGCGCATGATGAGCATGAATTTCGGCACATGACGCGAAAATCGTCGCATTGAAGAAGTGCGGATTAGCATGGACGAATTAGACCATTTAACACCTAAATGTCCAAAACTAACAGGATTTGAATTCTCATCAATTCCTGTTTGCTTTTCATACGACGTTTTTCCAATGGCTGTTGAACACACAGAGCCTGATAAACACACGTTTTCCGACCAACATGTAGAGCTTTACATTGGGAGCAAATACAGTGCCCTCGACTGAGCAGTGTTCGCAATTCAGGGCGAGAATCTTTGTGTTGGTGAACGTAGTTATTCCGAAGTAGCCACTATCTTTGTTCTGTTCATATTCGAAGAGTCGTATTTACAATGTCTTCACGGCCAGAACTATAGGCTGTTCTCCTTACCAACTAGCAACTTTTCGAGCACTTTTCAGCCTTTAAAGGGATGTGGACGCAAGTTACTTGACATGCTGACACATTGCGCCATTACAAAGAGGGCACTATCAGACTGTGGAAAATAGCATCGTCAGTACGACTCCTACCCCCAAGCAGGGTTTCAGTACAACCTCGCTAACTACGACCCTTCCCTAGGTCCTGTTCAGGTATTAGGTTGGCGGGAAAGTCTGTCTCTCTTTTCCGAACTCAAATTACTTGCCCTTACCAAGAGTGGTAACGGTAATGTAAGCTCTTATACAACAAGGAGTGGTCTCTCTGTTAGTACCACTCGCTTGCCTCTTGCTCCTTCTTCTGCAATATGCACAAGGATTTTATCCGCTACCATCAGCCCCGACCCATCCAACAACTTCCACAAACTATTTCACCTACCACCCTGACGCCAGCGTGTTAGCTGCAGATGCCAAATTGATGGAGCTGAATAAGCACGATGCCCCAATCATCGAGCAACCTTACCACGACAGTGACGCTTCAAGGCGGGGGCGCTAGGTGCAGCCTTACAGTTTTGATGACGAAGGTGAGGGTTTGGTGCTTAAATGCTAAACTCAGCTTGAGGGAGCTATGGGTCGGGGAAACTGCTGGATGAAGAAGCTGGTTCCTTGGTCAAGGCGTACGCAAAGCAGCTACGAGATCTAAGGCGTATCGTGGATCAGAGGGAAAAATTTGTCCGCACAGCCGGCCCTCACCAAGATAGTGCAACGTACACTGGTCCAAAAAAGTTCGAGCCGCACCTCATGCAATGGAGCTTGATCTCTCTCCCCTTGCAATTGTGTAGCACAGACATCATTCGGTTCGCCATAGCCTTTCTAAAGTGCAAGTTACCTTGCGTAACTGTTGGTCGTTATGCGGACGAGAAAACCTCCACCCAAGTTCAAGTCGAGGTTGAGATGGTGTCCAACTTTGCGTCGTGTCTCCCTGCATAGTGAAGCAATGGCATCCATGAGGTGCTCAAACACTGGCAAGGACCCCGCAGTAACATTGCTGTACAATTTTGATCTTACACTCCTCTCTATAAAAAGAAAGCCTAGTTTGAAAAAATGTGATGAACAGAACTTTCCAGCCAACCTAATAATAGCATCTCTAATAGGTGGACAATAAACCTCGTCGCAAACTGAAGGAGATGGGAACTCCCAATAAGCGAGCCAGCACTTCTTTCATTTCTTTTGAGAAGCACGTGGAAAAATGTGCCGAGGCCACCCACGATTTGCAAATTTAGTAGCGATTTCTGTTTTCTACGCGTTTTTGGCCTTTCCGAGATGGCGGGTTTTTGTTGTTAGAGGTTTGCCTTTTCTAGAGCTAATTGCAACCGTAAAGTGGCGATGGAAATGCCTAGTTTACTCGCCCTTCTTTCGGCACCGTGACAGTAACCGATAAAGCTGAACGCGAGACTGGCAAAGATCTTCATCCATCAGCAGCATGAGCTAGTCTATGAATAATAGCGTTTTCTTCTTAGTCAGAAGCGAAGCGGCAAAGTTTCTCAGCGGTAAAGGCATTAGCGGAAAGCTATTCACGTATTAGGTCATCCATTCAAACGTGCCCCGGTTTTTATGTTGATAAAACAAATAGGGGAATAGATAAAAAATATAGTGTTAGCCTCAGGTCAAATAAATCCTCTTCACCAATGACCCGCTCCCAGTGCCCCGAAAGCCTTTGGACCTCTGGTACCTTCCATTTTTCAACAAGTGTGGGTAAGTTGCTGTTGATGCCAGTTTCGGCAAATGACAAAGCATTGTAGCGTTTGCCGTCACGACTCCCCTCCGCTTAACCAGATCAGTTGGAAATGGCTCTTTATGTTGAGCGAATGGGGCGATTGAACTCAGGTCTCAGTATTGTTTGTGTCCCAGCACTGATCTACAATACAGTTACTCGGGGTCTGGCACTATGACGAGCAACGGTGGCCTTCTTGTAGTTGTGTGGTACCATCCATTTGTCGATCTGAATGCCGAGGAACAGGTTGTTAATATCACCGACAGTTGACGGATCTTGTCCTCTGTATAGAGCCGCCTGAAAGCCACAGTGTGGGAATTCTTCGCTATGACGATCATCCACTTGCGTTCACGTAACTCTTCATGGTAGAACTTGTTCTCATCTGCATTCATACAAAATTGACGATTGTGAGTTTCGGCCCTAGGTCCAAGACACCCATAATTCATCTAGGTCAGGGTCGTTTTTCGCATTTGTGGTGACATCTCATTGCTGAGAACACTACTGCCTAGGAGGGGATTAGATCGGTTTTGCGGTTTCGTGCTTCTATAAGAAAATTAGGTACCCATGCGCCACCTCTTGACCATCCTCAGTTTATCGGACATAACACGTACAGTAATTGCAGCAGGGATGTCAGTCTGCGGGAAATCGGACAAAGGGGGGTTCCAAGGCTTCTGTGATACAGCATATTCAGCTGCAACTTTTTTCTGGGGCTAGAATCGCCAAATTTCACAGATACACAGCATACTAGCTTCCAAATGGTATAGTAGCCCGCTGCTCTATCCCCTTTGCTTTTCTGCCATTTCCACTACATGTCACACTTTTGAATGGGATGACCTAATATCTCACTTGTTGTGTAATGAGGTATAGTGAAAAAAACTCTAATGTACCTCGCTACATACCGAGCGAGCTCTTAGGATTCTTTTGGGACTACGTCGCGTTGTTTTTCATGCTAGCGAATGCCTCATTAACTATATATACGCTAGAGCTAGAAAAGAGTAGAATAAGACGGTTAAAATCGCTCATTCCAAGCATTCTATTTTTACTCCTTTTTTGGCGTTCCCTGTGACGCTCAGAAAAACGATCTCGTAGGTGTGGTCCATACATGGAACTCTACATCATGCAACAGTCGTTTCCAAAAAATCACCATGTTTTCAAGGACCTCCCTGTTCTAAAGGAAGGCCAGAGTCGAGCAACTCTTCCCATACACATTACAGTTACAGCTCACATACAAGTCGAGGATCTATAGAAATGTCGTCCACTGATAGCCTTACAGTGCTGAAACTGTGAGGCTATCAGTGGAGATGGTTCTGTGACCATCTCCTTCTAGCGCCTCGATACACACATAATTTTTGTCGACTTGACACTCAAATTTCACCACTTTTAAATTCATGTGAATTTGAACGTCATGAAAACTAAGCTCGCTGCTGTATAGAGCACAAAATTCCTTGAAGGCAGAACCCGCGATTATTTGCCATCCCAGATAGTGGATTAGTTTGTTCTATATAGACGACAAAGGATTGAGTGACTCGACTGTAGAAAAATGCACAAAAAAACATGTCACCTATCCTAGATAGAACCCCATTTTAATCCCAGTTTGTTACGTGCCATTAAGTTTATCTCCCGCACTACGCCCTCATACGCCCAGCTGATTCACCGATAAACTCCACGATCGTACAAGTGACGATTTTCATGCTTTTTCGTCCTGCAATCTCGTTTTTCACTGAAAGCCGGGCATTAGAGGCAGTCTATCTCGTCTGGAGGCGGAGTCACTGGAAAAAAGGAGGAACCACTGAACGCTATAGCGCCCCTCCCTTGAAATATTTTGCCGCAAAACCGGTGCAAGGCTTCGTCGCGGACTCCTCTAAGCACCTGACGCCATATTTTCAACTTCGATACCTGATTGCGGACCGTGCCTCTAAGGAACCATACAAAATCTTTCGAAATACACCTCGGTCTTTCTACAAAACTTTGAGCACAAAAAAAATCTCGTTGGTCCATCCTATTAAAAAGGACGTTAAAAAGGTGTTTTGATAGTTATATGGACAACTCTCCGGAAACAAACATAGCGCTTATTTCACAATATCTGTAGCTCCTAGATCCACACTAATGTATTCCTCGGGGTGTATTATCCATTGCAGTATCGAAAGCTGCGAGGTGTTTTCTTTCAGTATCAATTACCGCGCTCTACACAGTGCGTGGAACGAGTCAGTAAGCGCTCCACAGCTTGCCCATAGGGAAAAACATCGTTTGAAAAATAATTAGCCATTGGTGAATATTCAAATTCGTTTGGAAATGAGATGGTGATCGCTCAAATGATTGAGATGCCAATCCGCACTTCCTCAAAACAATGATTCTTGAGCAGTTATTCCTCACCATCTATTCTCAGTAACCTTCTGAAAGTTTTCAGTGGTAATCGTGTTGTGACTAGGAGCAGCCAAAATTTCGGTAAAAAAGTCAATAAAGCAGACCTTATATCAATAATCGCCCCTCTATTTAGGAGAGACCATAGGTGGGAAAGATGTCAAATATGTTGTTCCAAAAAAATGAACTTAAGACAGACACATGGGAAAGAATTGAGAAAAGTGGGCGGAGTTGGAACAGAAGCTCTGCAATTACTCGCAATTAGCCGGCATGCGAGAAAACGACAGATTAACTGCCGCAGCCACGCCTCACAACGTGCTACAACAGCACATCGTACCGTATAGCTAAACGAAATTTACACAAAATTTCTACGGGGCGAGGACACACCCCATGGTTTGGGGCAGTTTGCAAAACACCATCCCCTCAAGATGTTCTCCCCTGGCATGACGTCGTGCCCCTCCTTCTATCTTACCTGCCAACTCCGTAAACTTTTATCCTATCACTTTTCCCCAGCTCCTCGCGAGAAGTCTACTTGTATTTCTCCAGGAACAATAAACTGCTGCTGAGGGGGGGGGGAAGTAATAAAGCACGGGAAACGGGAAAAACGCAGAGCAGTAGACAACCAAAAACATTTACCGCAAAGGTGAATACGACTCCAACTCCCTAAATCGACGAAATCCAGGTTAATTTTCAACATTTAAATATTGAACTATTTTTCCCCTCACAAAACTGTATCATGTGAACCACCTGGTCATTGGTCAGAAGCTTATTTCAGGCGCTTTTAACTTCTGAAAAACCGAAGAATAAATCATTAGAGAAACTACTAACCCTTTTACCTTAGGGGAGGCACGCATTCGACTCCAGTCCCTAGTTATTACTATTACTTATTTTTTCTCTTTGTTATTTATTTATTTAATTTATAAGTACTCTCGTAGGTTTTTTTGCTGAAGCCATAGAGCAATCCGGTATTAACGAGAACATTGCATTTTTGATATTGATAGTATTTAAAATGGCGCCATAGAGTATCATAAAGCGCCAATTTGGCGCTAGCGCCTTTCTCATCAAAATTCGAAGTAAACTTGTACATCAGAGCTGCTCGGCCTTTTGACTACAAGTATAGCATTAATTTTTGGCGACAGGTGCTAGCGCCAAGTTGTCGTTTAGGAGTCTAAAACATTGAAGAAAAATATAAGGCAAAAAAACCTTACAATATGGTAACATTAACATTGAGCATATTGCGCAGATACTAACAAGGGGGGGGGAGACGTTCTACTAGGTCGTAAAGCTCATTCGTAAAATGGTTTAATGCACGTTTTGACTGCTTAAATCGAGAACAACAAAGGCACAGCTCATTTTGACTGCGCGTTCCTGAGAGGGGTGGAGAAAGGCTGAACAATGGGCTGACGGTTCGAATCTCGTAGGCGACAATATTCTGCATTCCTAAAATTTTTATTCCCTTCTAGTCATACAAGGCTCAAAGGCTTAATTACAAAAACGTGCATAAAAACACCTACATCTTTGTCCATGACAGAAAGCTTTCTATAGAGCCGGAATTTTGTGCCCTTCTCGGCCCTTGAAGAAACGTGAGTGGAAATGAGCTACACTTTTGTGGGCCCCGCCCGAATCTTTACAACATGCGACAAAACATTTCAAAAAAGGGCTACCCGGCCTTAAAGATAGGCGTGGAATGAAAGACATACTGAGAAAGGCATTTCGTCGGCGACATACTTGTTGAATAAAGTAGGCGTGAAAGTAGTGCTGCCCGTGCAAATGCGAACCTTTGCTGCTCGCGCTTGCATAACGATTGGCTTATCTATACAATAGATTGAAATTTCCTTTCAGTTCCAGCTTATTCAATTGCTTTCAGCTGCAAGTGAGGAGTGCCTCGCCCTTGAGCCATAGAGCGTGAGAGCAGAAATTAGAAAAACAAATTGCGGAGTGCAGAGGTGGCATTGTGGTGAATAGCTCAACGCAAGTGGTGCTGCTTGCAAGGTGCAGCTATTGGTGAAATCGCGGAACGACTCTCATCTGGATCACTTTAGCCGCCCATTCTTCTAAGGGTGATAAGCAGGCGCCAGACCAGTTCCGGCTTTTAGAATACAGCGGTTTATGCATACCTGTTCTTAGGTTTAGTTTCTTAGTTCTCTCCGCAGGTCATTGGACCTTATCTCATCCAAATATACTACAATCCTAAACGAAAGTTGAATGCGTGGCTTATATGAAAGGGACCGAGGGATCAGGCCTGAGCTTCATATTTTTATTTTTCTAGTAGAAATAAAAAGAACAAAGGTCTTCTTGATCGAAGACCGTGAGGGCAAGAGAGGTTGGAAAGGCGAAGACGCCACTGCTCCCGATGCCTTTTCAAACGATCTACCTGCCGGCACAATGGAATAACCGGGCAAGAATAGGTGAAGGAGGGCATCGATTGGCTCATTTAGATAGATAGAATCCACTTTGACCCGGACTTCGAATCTTAAGCCAAAGCATTAACTGATGAAATAAAAAGGCAATACCCATGCCCTACATTGGCTGGCAAAAAACAAATAAATACAATGTCTTGCCCATTTAGCAATTGATCGCCATTACAAACTACTTTTAGCGCAGGGATGCTTACAATAGTCTCTGGTTGCCCTTTTCAATAATATCAGAGCTAACTGTGAATAAAATTTGAAAAAATGAAAATGAAAATGGTTGGCATTGAAAATCGAATCCTGATTCCATTCGCGTTCAGTCAGGGGAGGGGGATACATGTGAAAGTCTACCTTTCGCAGAAGAATCGATTCGGACGATGACCCGGAACGGCTGAAGTAAATCGGGGACTTTCGAGAAGGAAGCTTCATCAAGAGCATCAAGAGCGTAGCGAGGAGCTAGGGCAATCACTCACTTGACGCCACCTGTGTCCCCCAAGAGATCATGAGCAAGGCCTAAAGGGGTAGGGTACTCGAAAAACACAGTCGAGTTGCTATAATCACTCTAGCTCTTTACTACACTGTGCTCCAAGCTTGCGCCGCCTTTTGAAGATTATCGACTGACTTCCACCCTTTCCGATTCCTGCAGAAGTTCAGTTATGAAGCAGAAGAAGTAAGGCTTCGTTCATGCTTCAAGGCAGCGTCCACCAGCGATAACTAGCGTCCCGAGCGTCCGGCAGCGTCAGCGATAGGAAATTGTAGATATCAAGCCATCAGTCTACCAGCGTCCACTCACTGCTGGTAGAGAGTATGGGGCGGTAAGAGATCAACAGATGTCTGCCACCCTCCTATCGCCCCTCCCCACGCTCTCCACTCCTGGACGCTGCTGGTCGCTGGTAGAGGCTGCTGGTCGCTAGATTGATACCTATACTTTCCTAGTAGCTGACCTGACACTGAAGGTCGCTGCCGGACTCGGAAAATGGTCGGTGGTGGACGCTGCTGGATGTTGGTGAATGCTGCCGCAAAGTATGAACGCAGCCTAAAGGGCGGTGCTAGTAGGCGTGGCCTGCGACGTCGCGCGTAAATGACGAGTTGTCGGATTTCTAATGTCTTGGTGCCATTGAGACATCCGTGACCGTAAAAGGATCACAAGAAGACGAAGCGAACATTGTCCTATTTGTGAAAGGTACATTTCAAACATAGATCTCTCTCATTACACAGATCTCTCTCATTTACCAGTATTTACCAGTTAGAGAAATTCTACTATTAGAAAAACTCGATCTATCACTGTCAGAGAAATAGTGAAAATGGATTGAAAAAAAATTCAAGTACAGATCTCAGTGAGGGCAGTCCATCCTTCTTGAACCGACACGACTGATTTTCATGTTATCAAAGGAAGGAGTAAGATGACGCTTCATAAGTAAAATCGATAAAAGGGGGAGGGGGCTCGACTTGTCTTGTGATTAGTTGAAAAAATCATAGACATTAGATATTCAAAAAAGTCTAGGA
>MU952626.1:0-10914 GCA_036418165.1 Cooperia oncophora | reverse complement strand
TCCCCCTAGTTCCTCCTCATCGAGGCACCTCTCATAACAACGACCAAGTACGGCCCTCCTCCCACCCTTTATAGTGTCCCTGAAACAAGAAAAATCAGCTACCAGAGAAATTTCTCCCAAACCAAACATGACCCCTCACCCTTCCAGCTACCAAATCCACAAGCCTCCCCCCTATCGGGGGAATCCCCAACGATAATGTGCCCTGCCCTGTATGCATTGTGAACCTTTACTTTCGCATTTTGTCCCGTATCTAGCTTTTCAGGCGTATATAGAGTATCGTTCTTTGAAACTATACCTTTCCATTTTCTTATTCATCCTTTCTCAGATCTTATTTTTATCAAGACTTTTTTGGAGCATTCTCCCATGCTGAACGTGTGATTTTCTTGACCCTGTGTTAAGCACTCACCCGGAAAAACTGGACGCGCTCGTCTGACTCATCAGAACAGTCGCGTCGATGCGGTCTGTGTGGTGGTGACTTTTTGGGAAGTGATCTTCTTTGCGAAATCGGCCACATTTGGTGTAGCTTTGAAGGTTTACCGAAGTGGCGAACGGGTTCACCGAAGAACTGTAAAAATGATCGAGTTTTTCTAAGAAAAATGAAATGCAAAATGACAACGAGATAGGGTTAAGATGAATTAGTGGAAAGTCTCGCCATCACACGTATAATCCACAGGTCCAATCTCGCTCATTCTGTCTATACCCTCCAGCTCCATGGAGCGTAACTTGGAAAAGCAATGTTGCGGTTACGCGTCTTTGTAGGTGTCATCGCGAGCGCGTAATTCAAACCAAGGGACATAATCGACTTGAAGATAGGAACAGGTCCCACCTGTGGAAGTGTGCCACTTTCATCACTCAAAGATGCGTTGAAATGAAGTTGCCGGGTTGTGGTAGCTGGATGCCGTTTCTGACTCTACCCAAAGCGAAGCAGGCATAAGCAACGTGCCGCAAGACCAGACCTCACTATAGCCAAGCGCTCTGCTTGTCTTCCCCTCTCACATTTGACTGCCCTCTACACTTAGCCGCGATAGGCGGCTCCCTTCACGTTGTCAGCTGCGAGACCTTGGCATCGATGCAGGTGCCCTGACGTTGTGGATGGAGTCAGAAACAGCATCCACTACTACAACCAGTGCACGTCGTATGTTGAGGATGGAGGGGTCGTATCTACCTAGAGTTCACGGGCGCTATGCCCCTTCCCCCCTCTGCTGACAGCATCGAAGAAAAACGGAGAATTTGCAGGAGAAACTAAGGAAATTATTTCGAAGTTGGGAAAATTTTGGAAGATGGTGTATAGGATTGAGGATGCGGAGGGAGAAGGGCAAGGTCTAACATACTTCGCGAATCCATAACGGGGATCGTATTCAGGCCCCTTCGGGGGGCCTATTCGCAGAGATCGTACAGAACACGACAGTGACATAGCTTGCAGGATGGGTGATGCTGGATGGTTGATGCGTTCGGAGAGAAAGTCGATTTATGACGTATCCCATGGAGGTGTTGATCAGCGCATTTATGCTGCAGATCGTATTCGCCAGATGAGAAGAAGGTGTACTCAAAGCTTATCGAGCTTTCTAATGTGGGCTTTATACTGGGGCTTTTGAAGCTGAACCTGACTTCAACAAGATCCGCGACGGGCGGATTTCCGCTACAGATAAGGCTGTATTCATACTTTGCGGCAGCGTCCACTAGCGTCTCTAGCGTCCGGCAGCGTCAGCGAATGGGAAAGCATAGATATCGGTCTAGCGTCTAGCCAGCGCGTCCACCAGCGTCCGCCAGCGTCTCGAAGGCCTGGAAGAGATATCTAAACGTCTGCTAGCGTCTGCGAGCGTGCACTAGCGTCTGGGAGGGAAAGAGTGGAGTGATAGGAGGGTAGCAAAACAGGTACCCTCCTTTCGCGCCATACTCCCTACCAGCTGCCTGTGCCCTCCTGTCGCGCCGTGCTCTCCTCTCCCGGACGCTATTGGACGCTGGAGCACGGTCGCACCCACTGGTAGACGCTGGATCAATACCTATCCTAGGCCCTCGGAACGCTGGTAGGCGCTGGTAGACGCTGGCAGACGCTAGATCGACATCCATACTTTCCCAGTCGCTGACGCTTGAAACGCTAGTAGACGCTGCCGCAAAGTATGAAGCAGCAGCCTTTTTATTTTTTTATTCAGTACGTTGTGTAAGGCAACGTCAGAAAATAAAACATGAAACAGAACACAAAACCCCAAGGAAACATGCAGAAAAAAAGGCAAACGACAACTATGAGGCAAGCAATTGTTTAGCTAGTGACTTTCTAAAAGATGCCAAAGAGCCTTGGATGGATGCGGTTTTGTTAAGGCGCAAATAAGCGAGTCCTGCTCTGACAGTGAAAAATTTCGTCTAAGAGTAGTTTTAGGTCGGCATAGTGGGCCTGCCTTGAGCGTAAGAGCGCGTTCAGACTTCGCGATCGCGCGATCGCTGTGATCGCGCGATCTGGATCGCGCGATCGTGCTACTGTGGGTGAAATTACACCGGGAGGGGTCATGTTCGTTCGTGTTCAACTCAACTCAACAAACAACAACAACAAAGTTCTGGGGAGTCGTACTGATATCACCATTTCTCACATCACGATGCTGTATCCTGCCTCCAATAGGCAGTTCCAAAAACGATATAAAGTAGTTCGACCTTTTTTGAAAATAAAAATAAATTAAAGTCAAAAAAAAACGTAAGAAAAAAATAAAAAAAAAAATAAAAAAAAAGAATAAAAATTAAAAAAACGAAAAAAAAATGTCTTTTTATCCGTGTTCATATTCGCAATACTGACGTTTGCAAAAACCGTCGAAAGGAAAGGTTGTGTATAGACCTGGAGGATGGCAGAACAAACAAAGCAAAAACCAATGTGACAAAAGTAAAGTGAATATCTGGAGAACTGGCAAAGATGGGCCGGAAGGGGCAGAGAAACAACATCACCCGCGTTGAAAGGGTCTTGTGCGTGTCTTACTTTTAGAACAAGATGTTCAATACTCCGCTTGAACGTACTCAGATGCAATTTAGTATAATAATTAGCATATTGTATATTTAGTACTATTTTACATAGGAAATAATAAATAACTCAAAGATATTTCGAAACGTTCCTTAAAATTAGGAGGGCGTTATGTACACAAAGGAAGAAAGAAAGGAAAAGGAAAAAAGAACAGGAACAATAAACATGAACGAACATGACCCCCTCCCGGTGTAATTTCACCCACAGTAGCGCGATCCAAATCACGCGATCCGGATCGCGCGATCGCGAAGTCTGAACGCGCTCTGAAAAATGGAAGTTTTCTGTGCTTTGCGTGCCATTTTGTAAGGTTTTGAATGAAGTGCAACCTCTACAATTCGCCTACCGGACCATCTGACACATTTAAGAGGTTATAGCCTCCCGTTAGTTTATGCGGAACAAGCTGCCTTTAAAGTGGCATTAGCAGAGCGGGGGAGCACGACTTCAAAAGGGACGAGGGTTTGTATGAGCGATGGGCACATATTTTGCTAGACGCTTCATCCGCTAAGGGTACAGTTACGCGCAGGTCATTGACCGACTACTAGATAAGAGAGGTTCATGTCGTGTGGGTGGGGGGAAAGTACGAGCAGAGGACAGAATGCCTACCATTCGCACAAAAGAGATGTGAGCGCATCTTTGCCGACGGGGATCGGGCTCCGCCATGTTCGCAGGCGCAGGGGGATAGCGAAAAACGCGGGGGGGTGTGGGGATCTGATGTCTTGACTCACTTGCATCGTTTCTGTGCATGTTTCCTGCAGGTATGGTCTCTAGTCCACAATCCCAGTGAGTCTTTTCCTTTCTTTAAGAAGGGAGGCACTTATGCAGGGCGCCTTAGACGTTTTCCGGCTGTTTGCTCTGCTCCCTTTTCCTTTGCAAGCCCAGTCAACGAGCACATACAAAAGCACTTTTGCATTCAACATTTCCACCTGCTACATAAGTTAATGGCGGTTAATCACACAACTTATCTTCAGGTACGACGCTAAAGAACTTCGAAAATTTTTTGCGGGCTAATACCTTTTCCTCCGAAGAGGTCTGCGAAAGTATCGGTACACCGCGAATTTCGTTCCGAAAGGGTCGGTCTATTTCCCAATCCATCTCGCTCAGATCATCATCGCGAAGTTTCCCTGGAAAAGTGACGTTTTTTTTGCGATTTGCTTTGCTTTGAAGAACGCTCGATTAATTTGCTGAAGGAAAAGATTTCTCAAAAAGTAGAAAATCTCGGTTTCTTTATTCTATACTTCGATAAAAGGTCATAAAGTCGTTGCACTCGTTTTCACCGCAGATGCTAGGTCGTGTCAGGGCTGGGTTGGGCGCGATGCCACTCCGTTCTCCTTCGTTGTTGGGGGAGGAAAGCGACAACGCTCTGTGGAAAACATGCCGGCGCTGAGCCAAACCCAGCCCCCTGATACGCCCCAGGCGAACAAGTCTGGGGGCAATTCGGCGACGGGGAGAGGGACATTTTGCACGTTTGCTACTTCACATCGACGTGTCGACCCATCTAGACAGCCTCTTCTCGAGTTGACAGGTTTTACCATGATGGCTTGACGAGCTTGCTCCAGCTTCACAAGAGTTCACAGGTTTCACCAGAACCGGAACCTAGATGAAGTAACGAAAGTGCGACATTACCCCCCCCCCCCGTCGCCGAACTGCGCCCAAGACTGTATAGATCAACTCTGAAAGGCTTCCACATATTCAAGAAGGATTTACTAAAACGCTCCATATTTGACGTGGATGGTAGGCTTGCTGCTCTTCGATGTGTCATATTCGTAAGTGTATTCGAATGCCGTCCCATAAGCTCTTGGCCTCATTGGAAAAGCCGATACTGTAAGTAAAACGTTATAGTGTGTGAATATGATGGGAAATAATTGTAAAGAGAAGAAAAGATTTGTCGTTCCACGCCCATCACACTAGGGGAGGATGGAGTAGTAACCAGTGGCGCCGCTTATCACGGCCAGGGGTCAAGTCCTGAGCTGGCTCTCAGCCGATCCCCTTCCTTCTGTCGGGTGATAGCTAACCTGAACCGTACTTGTCTGGGAGGATGAATGGTTCACCTATACATCGATTGAGTTCCGCAGGCCATATGCACAAGCCGTTTCAAGCTAGAAATGAGCGCTATTTCAGTTAGGGAGGGCAACTTTCGATCGACACACCAGTGTGACGAACGATATGATGCACAGCGGAATGATGTCGGTTTCAATTGAGCGGCCACGGAGCGTTTGAAACCGGGCAATGAACGACTGTGCTTGAAAACAACTGTCCAGTACATGTGGAATGTGCCATGCATTCAGCTTTCATCATGCGACGCATAGGCGTCTGAGTGCGAATTTGGACTGCAAAGGGCTCCTCGGGTTGGTATCAGCTTCTACTAGGACAGTTACTAGGAACTTTCGTTGGGAAAAACTGGTTGATTTGGATTGAGCGCGAAGCTTCCATGACGAACTAAAATTTGACATCTTCATTTTTCTTCTTTGCAACTACATACTAGCTGCTTTCTAGCTTGAATTTACTTTCTGCTGCCAGCTTAGGCGAACGGTCGGGCGTGTTGAGTCGGACGTTTATGGTGTTTTGTTTTTTCCTTTTTCGCTAGAGTTGCTGCTTACTCAGTCCCTTGGTCTGGTTTTTTTTTGACGCATCTAGAATCCTACTATATATAATCCGCTAAGTTTGTCTGTTGGTGTGTTTGTGTGTGTGTTTGACCGGAAATTCATAACTTCCTTCAAAACAGCTATAGAGCGCTCAAACTGATGTGTGTAGGGAGTCGAGCAAGAATACTATTGGTGGTGGCAGGAAGTGATAGCAGTTGATAGGAGCTGATAAGCGGCCTTATAAGGGCAAGGTCAGCAAATTTACAACGCGCGTCACAGCAAGGCTAGAATGTTGGTTCCAAGAAGTGAAAGAGGGGCAGAATGGCAACATTATTGGTGGGTGGCAGGAAGTGATAACAGCTGATAAGATACCATAAGGAGCCTTAGAAGGAGTGGGTCACCTAATTCATAACACCGGCCAGAGCAACGACGGGACGTTGGATCCAAGTAGTAAGATAGTGGTGGGTGGCAGGCAGTGATAACAGTTGATGGATAGGAGCCTTAGAAGGGGCTAGTGCATTAATAATGAAATAAATATCCAACGAAAGAGCAACAACGTTCGATGACACTTCGGTGGGTTTTCCAGCTGATCATGGAGTTTCAAGCTCTGGGGATTATTAAGGCAAAGCTTGCGATCGCAGATATTATCTTAGGGAGCTCAGGTACGAACAACAAGGTACCAAGTAAATGAGTAGTGGAGGGTAAAGTGGAAATGAATGGGTGCCATCATGGGGCCCTTGCCGCCCTTATCGCCCTTTGCTTATCTTCACTTTGCCGACGCCAGTCTGTACGTGCACAAAGTGAAGATAAGGGGTGTCTGTACAAATTATCACTTGTTGTTATCATGAGAATATCAGCTCGTTTCCATTATCTTTTCACTCTCACCATTCGCAATGGTGAGAATTAGTAGAGGGGCTACCAGCTAGTAGATACTAGCCTTTGGGGGTCGGCATGGGCCTAAATGTTCGGATTCCACTAGAATTCTTGGGAATTTTTGCTTTTATTTCAGTGTAATGGTGCCTCTACAACTGCCAGCGAACCACATCATTTGTTTCGTTGCCCGTTACAAAAATACCCCACCCTTTGAAAACAAACTGTACATTCACCTCCATCGATCCTGGTCCCCATGTGTGAAGCGGATGGGTCCGCAGCTGCTAGCGTGCCACTTTTCCGCTCAGAATACATAACTTTCTGCTAGTCATTTGAATGAAAATTTGATCATGGTGAAAATTTGATCAAGGTGATTCCCATTGTACAAATACAGATCGTGGCGTCAAGTAAAAGTGACGAGAATGACAGTTTTTGTGGTGCTGGGAATGCGAATAATGGTGTGAGTGATTGGCGAGAAGGAATACTGTAGGCGCTCAATGTTCGATAGCAGAGTAAGCTGTGTAACTGTTGCGCAGTCGTGCAGATGAGATCTATTACGAGGGTTGAATTATTGTGACTTGTGGGGTGCAGGTATGGCAAACATGACCGCTACTTGTACGCTTACTTTCGTTGCAAGATTTTCAGAACAAGGTCAATCATTATTGAATGGAAGCGAAGGAAGTCGTATTTTAGTAACTGAATACTCAAGATTCCCCTCCACCTTCCTGCTGGACAATGAAAGCTGAATTATCGATGAAAATGGCCGTGAGGAGTCGTGGTACATCACCACGATGGGGACGATGGCGTTTACCATCATCATATGGGTCCCCGGGAGGACCGTATTCGGCTGGGATATTTTTCGAGTCTAGAATTTTCCGATTTCCTATCGATGGAGATTATTACTTCCCCTCTCAGCAGCGAAGTTTATTGGGGGTTTTGGGTTGCAGTGGGAGTCCCTTGTGTCCCAGTGAAAGGTCACGAAGGGAAATAATACCGAGTTCGTCATTTCACACAGGCCGATGTTACGACCTGATTTCAGACAAGTCCAGTTGGCGGACTTAAGATGGCTTCTCCGGCTTACCTGAGGTTGCCTTATCCATTAAATTTATGGGCCGTGAGTGTGGTAACGCGCTTGCGCCGTTTGCCACTGCTCCATCTTCTAACATATGCTTTGGGTAAAAGCTTCGAGATGGGTGGGTCTGTAAATGTCACAACTGGAAAAAGAAGAGAAAAGATCAGGAAAAGTGGCGTGCTGGGTGATATTCCAAGGACAGGACGCTTTCTGTAAAACTAGCTTTCAGAACGAAGATAGGCACTTTTGCTTAAGCCTAAGAAAGGGTGGGGGACGAACTCCGGGAAGGTGAGCAAATTCCAAGTGCGGTAATTCTAATCGAATAGCGTCATCCCAATTTTGCACGAGGAGTCCTTCAAATGTCATTTTCAAGGTTTTGAGCGCCAAAAAAATTCAGTAAACATCGAACTCTTACCAACGATTGCATGAGAGAAGGCCAGAAGAGCGATGGTGGAATGCATAGTGGTTGCTCTGCGAGACTGGTAAAGTTGTAGCGACCTGTATCTAATAACACGGATTTCGCCTGCGTTCTCATGAGTCGGCGAATTCATTGTCAACTCGAGCTGAATCGTTATAGCCGGACAATGTTCACCAATTCGCTGTTCTTTTTCAACATTCTTCAGTAATGAATCCAGTTCGTAATAAAGGTTGGAGAGTGATGGGATGGTAATGGTGCGCGATTACCTGTTGGCGTTCAGGTTTTCTTACAAAAAGTCCTTGCAAACGTGGGAGCATCTTGTCGTTCATTTTGTACAAGTTAGTTATCAGAGTATGCGAATGTTCGCTTGTGCTGAGCCACCATGCACAGGATGGCCAAAATGTATGGGCGCTTTCACTCCATATTCCTTCCTGCACTCAAAACCAATTAGGCAGTGTAACGGCGTAGATACCGTTTTGCTTCTTCTGTTGCTTTCTTTTTCATCTTGGTTTTGCGCCCTAACTGCTTGTCCCATTGTGGGAGTGCCGCAAATTGACAGTGACAAATTTGCGACCTAAAGGCAGTTGGGCAAAGCGATAATTTGGCTCTGCTGCGGAAATGCACGGAATAGTGCGGCAGTAAAGCAAAACGGGATGAAACGGCGAGAAGCGCCTGAAATAATGCCCTTACTAACCGCTTCGGCACTATTTACCCTTCATGCCCCAACAATCCCGATTTGAGCCAGTTTCTGACCGACTTTTTTCTCCGTGGACAGATTTGGCTCAAATGTTGTCTCCTGGGGTATTTTGACCTCCTGAATACGAATATGACATTCACATAGCCCGAAACCTCCTGGCGCCTGCGCCACAGGCGCCGGTGACCTGAGGTATTTTGGCGCCAGCACCTGTAGCGCGGGCGGGAGGAGGTTTTGCGCCGAGCGATGTGATATTCGTAATCAGAGGGTCAAACCACCCCTGGGAGCAAGTTTTCAGCGAATTTGCGATTTCAACTCTGGCCGAAGGTGCCGACGTGGGTGGCGCGGGCGCCAGGAGGTTTCGGGTAAGCGGATGCGATATTCGTGTTCAGCGGGTCGAACTACCCCTGGAGCCAAGTTTTCAGCAAATTCTGCCCACGGAGAAAAAAGTCGGTCAGGAACTGGCCTGATTTCGGATGACTGGGGCAGTAAAGGGTAAATAGTGCCACCGCTTCAATCAGGAAATGTACGAGTTCACGTCAGAGTATAAACTCATTCGTTTCAAAAGACAAGGTGCGAAAAATCAGGCGATTGTACAGTAAGTATGAAAACACACCATTTCAAGCGGTAGCAAATTTCACGACATTATCTGCTAGGATCCTTAACAGAAACAGGTACATGCAAGTGATATTTCACGAAGTGGCTGTCGAAGATTTGCGGGAATCAAGTGAAAAAAGCCAGGAATTATAAGAAGCCTGAAGAGGGCACTATTTGCAAGGAAACCTTGCATTCCACCGAAGAAAGACATCTTCTTCACCATGAAAACCTACCTCTTCAAGGAGGAACTCTGAAGAAGGGGAAAAATGGGCCTCTAGACGCAATCGTGTGGGGGTGAGAACAGCCGACCGTGACCACTTTGTGTGATCGGTGAGGCCATTTGTGGACGTGTCGTTGTTGGTATGAGTTGCGTGGTATGCTGTAAGCCGTTGCTGGGGCTCTTAGAACCCCTTATTTTGCATCATAAGCTTGCCCTCAGGGATGGGACATTCTTTTGTTTATGCGCGTACTCAGCTTACATGGCCTATAGGATTCATCGCGTCCTTATTTTCTATACAGGAGCAGGATGATGTTTTACACAATTTGCCAACTGAAAACTTCACTTTCAACTGTCCAGAAGATTGCTGTCCAATGTGGAACTGAATGTTGGGTCAATGCTTTGTCGTCCCATCCATTTTAGAAAAAAAAGATCTCCTGGAAATGACGAATTGGTCTTGGAGCCGACAGCAAAGAGCCTGAGAATCATCATGTATGTGTGTGCCTTCTACAGATGGCGGCCAATCTGAGAATGATTCGCAGAACCATGCTACATATCGTGATATGGGCACTGAGGGCTCAGCAGTTACCGAATATACAAAGAGCGAATATTCACCAACGTGCCATGGAAAAGGGTCTATGGGATGCAGTGAAGAGCTGACTTGGGCCACGCGGAGGAATGGTTGTAGTCCAGAAGGAGGATATTCCATTTATGTTTGTCTGTTTGCCATGCACCCATAGATGCACTACAAAGTTGGTCAACTGAGAGGGCAACAAACCGAAACAGACAAGCAAATATTATGAAAAAAAAATAGAAAATCAAGTAGAGAATTCTCTCGTATTGTACGCTCTGAAATTTTGTTATCTAATCTCTTATAATTTCCCCCACCCATTTTTTTATGATTCCGTCTTTTAGATGTGGTTTTTGTACTCAACTTTTCTGAAGATAACAACTGATTTCAACTAATGTTCGCGCGCGCGGCCGTCGCAACATCGCGCGGACTTATCTACCGTACTTAGGCTAATTGTAAGAGCTCCTGGGTATCTAATAAGGCAAGTAAGTCAAAACAGTCCCTAGTTTCTCCCTGAACGCGAAGTATTGTGGCTCCTGTCTGGCAGGTTGCTTATTGCAGGCGAGTGAAGCTCTCGCTCTGCGGAAAAATAGTAGCTAAGGAAAGCCTTATTTCAACTGAATCTGTTCAGCACGGTCTACGGACAACATGAACTCAATCCGTTTGGACGCGTCGATCTTCTATCTTTCTCTGCACTCTTCGTCCGCATGGCACTTCGTGTTTTATGTGACCTTCCGCACATTCCAACGCTTTTAAGTGGTTCACCCAGCCCGGAGATCCCTATGTGTACAGTAGATTGTTGTTGCAGTCGTTTATTAGTGTCGACTCTTGGTGGTTTCTGGTAAAATATTGGCCTAATGTGGACGTAGATCTCAATTCAGGCGGGTCA
>MU952624.1:0-10537 GCA_036418165.1 Cooperia oncophora | reverse complement strand
TTCGTTTATCACGAAACCGCCTAGTCGCGCCAGTACATTATCACACCGTATTACGTTTGAGAGGGCAAAAATAATTTAGAACGAAAAGACAACCTAACTCTTTTTCATTCTAGATTGGCAAGAAATCTTGAACCACCTGGACATAGCGAAGTGCAGCTATGTCACGGACAGAGTTGGTTTTTGCGCTGATAATCAACCTGGGGAATGTAACTTGAGTGCTGGGGGTCGAATGCCGTGGGTCCGTTAGCACTGAATAACGCATCAAGCTTGCCTTTGGAAGGCCGTGAAATGTGATGCCAAATGATGTAGATAGAATCGCTTACAAAGTTCATATTGTAGTTCCGCAGAATGTGGTGAGCAGGATCTGACAAGATAATGTAGGAACGATCTCCATCTGTCTCCGGAAATTTTTTCCATGAAGCTGTTCGGCTTCGAGGAAGTGTACAATGTTGCATATTGATCAATCCTTTTGTTAGCATGTTGAACAGCAGGTCGCACTTTAGTGGGACTCGTAATATCCGCTGCGATCATCAAAAAGGGCGGACATCAAGCTGGAAGGTAGTGATAGCCAGGGCACCTTTGATCACAACGAGAGATCGTATCTGACGGCGAGGAAGAGGGGAAGCGTAAGCGCAGGTGTTTTCCAAAAATGAGCGATGCTTAGACGTTTTTCGAATGGATGATAAATATTTATTCACGGTTTCCGTTGTGAAGAGCACCTGAACAGGCGCGTGATGGAGAGACGAGCTGCAAGCTCACAGGAAAGGGCAGGAAGTACGGTGGCACCCACCCTTCTATTCTCTAAAGCAGCACCTTTATGTGTTGGTTTGTCGGTTATATGTAATACAAGCTTGGCTGACGCGCACTACTGCGCGTATGGTTGAACCTATGGTAATGGTACTGCGCTGACAGGATTCCTGTATTGACCCCGAACACTTCGCCCGATTACAATTTTTTAGAAAAAAAAAAAAAAAAAAAAAAAAAAAAAAAAAAAAAAAAAAAAAAAAAAAAAAAAAAAAAAAAAAAAAAAAAAAAAAAAAAAAAAAAAAAAAAAAAAAAAAAAAAAAAAAAAAAAAAAAAAAAAAAAAAAAAAAAAAAAAAAAAAAAAAAAAAAAAAAAAAAAAAAAAAAAAAAAAAAAAAAAAAAAAAAAAAAAAAAAAAAAAAAAAAAAAAAAAAAAAAAAAAAAAAAAAAAAAAAAAAAAAAAAAAAAAAAAAAAAAAAAAAAAAAAAAAAAAAAAAAAAAAAAAAAAAAAAAAAAAAAAAAAAAAAAAAAAAAAAAAAAAAAAAAAAAAAAAAAAAAAAAAAAAAAAAAAAAAAAAAAAAAAAAAAAAAAAAAAAAAAAAAAAAAAAAAAAAAAAAAAAAAAAAAAAAAAAAAAAAAAAAAAAAAAAAAAAAAAAAAAAAAAAAAAAAAAAAAAAAAAAAAAAAAAAAAAAAAAAAAAAAAAAAAAAAAAAAAAAAAAAAAAAAAAAAAAAAAAAAAAAAAAAAAAAAAAAAAAAAAAAAAAAAAAAAAAAAAAAAAAAAAAAAAAAAAAAAAAAAAAAAAAAAAAAAAAAAAAAAAAAAAAAAAAAAAAAAATACGGCCTATTTCATTATGATTCTCCTATTTAATGAACGTTTGCTAATGTCTGGTGCTTATCACATTTCTAAGAAACACTCACCATCCGTTGGAAATAGGACAGCTTGAAAGACTTTTGATGGTAATAACATCGATATCATGGTGATATATCCTCACATTTCTTACATCCTAGTACTTCCGTTGAGCAGCTTCCAAGTTATCACAAGAATGCTGAGTTGTGGGCAAAAGTCGGACCACGGGCGGGACTCGAACCCGCATCTTCTGCTTACCGGGCAGTTGCGTTACCACTTACGCTACCGGGGCCACTTTTGACCTCTCAGCTCAATGGCTATTTGTGCCATTGCCTTCGAGCACTCACACGTTCAACGTGATGAGCCGGTTAGCCGATATCGGCAGTGAACCGCAAGGCTGAAGGCTGAAGGTTATCAAACACAAAAACAGTCTAAAACTTGTAAAAAGCCTTCAGCCTTGCGGTTCACTGCCGATATCGGCTAACCGGCTCATCACGTTGAACGTGTGAGTGCTCGAAGGCACAAATAGCCATTGAGCTGAGAGGTCAAAAGTGGCCCCGGTAGCGTAAGTGGTAACGCAACTGCCCGGTAAGCAGAAGATGCGGGTTCGAGTCCCGCCCGTGGTCCGACTTTTGCCCACAACTCAGCATTCTTGTGATAACTTTCGTATCGCGCACTGCGGCGTTAAACAGCAGTTATCAAAAAAAATAACAGCTTCCAGAGCTTTTAATTTTCGTCGAAACTCGAGAGCTTAGCGGTCGTAACCATATCGCTAAGGGATAGAATACTTGACTCACGAAGCCTCTAACCATTGTTCCTTGGGCACCGGTGCTGAAGTTTATCAGTTGGTGGGTGGCAGGACGTGATAACAGCTTATCAGCTGTTATCACGTCCTGCCACCCACCAATAATGTTCCCATCCTGCCCCCTATCTAACTTCTTGGAACCCACATCCCGTCGTCGCTGTGGTCCGCGCTATGGAGCTGGTGACCCTTCCTTTTTAAGGCCCCTTGTGGTATCTTATCAGCTGTTATCACTTCCTGTCACCCACCAATAATGTTCCCATCCTGCCCCCTATCTAACTTCTTGAAACCAACGTCCCATTCGGGCTCCTTATGGTATCTTATCAGCTGTTATCACTTCCTGTCACCCACCAATAATGTTCCCATCCTGCCCCCTATCTAACTTCTTGAAATCAACGTCCCATCGCTGCTGTGGCCGGTGTTATGAATTAGGTAGCTCACTCTTTTTAAGGCCCCTTGTGGTATCTTATCAGCTCTTATCACTTCCTGCCACCCACCAATAATGTTCCCATCCTGCCTCCTATCTTACTTCTTGGAACCAACGCTCTAGTCTTGCTGTGACGCGCGTTATGAATTTGCTGACTTCGCCTTTATACGGCCCCTTATGGTATCTTATCAACTGCTATCGCTTCCTGCCACCCACCAATAATGTTCCTGCCCGACCTCCTACATCATCTATCAGTTTGAGCGCATTATCGCTGTTTTGAAGGAAGTTATGAATTTCCGGTCAAACACACACACACAACATTACACACACATTAACAGACAAACTTAGCGGATTATATATAGTAGGATAGTCCTCATCATTGCAGACCGGTGGGGCGGGTGAGCCGCGCCGCGTGTGACGCGGCTGTGACTACGGCTCATTGACAGTCGCGTCACAGCCGCGTCACCCGCAGCGCGGCTCACCCGCCCCACCGGTCTGCAATGATGAGGTGCAATGATCAGGACTGTATGTACACTCGCAAACCCTGAGATGCGGTAGGCGTGCCTGCGTGCTGCTTGAACTGGAATCAGCGGTGGTCTTGCTTTCTAAAGAAATATTTTCATTCTTAGACAATTGTAGTCATGTCTTTGTCCAGCTCAGAACAAGATGAGAGTTGTCTCCAACTGGAATAGCCTACGAGTAACCCTGTCCTATGCTATGTTCAGATGCCACGCCTACCCCGTCTCAGGGATTAGGGGTGTAGGTATTGTTGTGAATTATGTTTGATCCGTCCGCAAATGCGTCCGGCGGAATTTAAGCAGGCAACTAAAAGGAGAAAACGACCACTAGTCAATCCAAAGGCAGTTAGTGCAGATGTATCAATCTCATATTTTGATAGTGAAGATAAGATCCTCTGCTCGCGTAGCAGCCGGTGCAGATGGCAGGGAGAAGGTATGGTGCGAGGGAGGAGGGCAGAGTGGGAGTTGGGGGGGATAGTAGTGGTAAGATGAGGGAGTGTTGAATGTGCTCGAACAGAGGCACACCACTAACGGTGGAACAAATGCACTGAAAGCTGCAACAAGCCGCTAGCAGACCTGCTGAGACAACCATTCGGGTGTCCAAGCCGAGGGGTGAGCCTAGCATGCGCACGATCAGACGGGTGCGGTGGAAAGAGGCATCAGGGAAAGTGACAAGAGGAAAAGACAAGTGCTCAACGCTGGCATATTTGTGACCCAATCCATGGTGTAGTATCAGCTCGGGATATCCTACTATATATGACCCGCTGAGTCTGTGCGTCTATGCGTCTGTCCGTTTGTCACGAAAGTTCATAGCGCCGGTCACATCAACGACGGAGAGTTGCTTTCTAGGTATGAAATAGAGTGTGGGACAGGAACATTATTATTGCGTGACGAAGTCATATCAGCTGACAAGATCCGATAAGAGGGTCAGAAGGGGAGGATCACTGAGATAGCGTCGGTCCCAGCAAGGGCGAAAAATTGATTCCAAGAGATGACATAGCGCATGAGACCGTCAAAAGTTCCGCTTCTACTGTGAAGTACGCCTGGCAAAGCCAGGCCAGCCCTGCGAAACCGGGCTATAGAGAGGGAGGAGATCTCGGCGTAGCCGGGCGATCCGACTAGTGGAATAAAATTTTGCAAGGGCTGTGAACACCGGTGAGATCCCCTTCACCCTGGATCTCGCGATCGATGAGATCGCCTATCGCAAGGGCTCTGAACACCGCAAGAATTCCATCTCAAGCGAGCTCCGAGCAGAATAGAATCCCTTTGGAATGGCACTGACATGAGGGACCACGGATGGAAACGATGCTGGGAGGAAGCGAGAGTCTCCGAAGGTTGCTGAGCTGCTCCTTAGGGTGCTTCCCGACCCTCAATAAGACCCTTTTCACGCGGTTCTCGATAAGAATCCCACTATGTATAAATCAGAGGTTGTCTGTGTGTATATGTCTGTGTGTCTGTTTGTCTGTCCGGAAATTCGGCATTATAGGGGCCAGTCTGAGGGGCATGGTCAAGGGTGGTATGGGTAGGGTATGGCCAGGATGTATGGAACCACACATGAACCGAGCTAAGCTCCGCCCACTGTGAGCGGGGCTCGCCCTTGAGCAGGAGCCTTTGATTCAGAAATTCCTATTTCTGAGCAAGAACAGCGGGGAAAGCGGTATAAGTGCAAGACGATAACCAGTCACTTGGCGGACGAAATGAGGAAGATACAACACCCATAGTGGGCGGTGAGAGTGAGGAATGCGAAAAAACGAAGTGAAACGATCGGAAACCTACAAAAAGCCTTTGTTCTACACGATTCAGAGAGCAATTTCGGACGAGTTCCTCTTTGGCATTGTGCCCATAACGGCTACGGTCGATACGGCTACATGTAGGTACTCATCGCATCGCGGCCGCTTCATATCAATCCCTTCGCCTCATGATCTACTTTGCAAATGAAGCAATGCGAGCATCAGGTTTGGCCAGACGATTGTTTGCGGGCGGGCGCGGTTCAAGCCGTGTTAATTTCAGGGACGCTTGCAGGGATTCAATTGATCTCATACTTTGAAATAGAGACTAAAGCGATTACTGTAATCGCACCATGCGATTTGTCCTGCACCCCATGCGTTGCGACCTCAATAAATCGTCTCAAGAGACGAACCACAATTTTTTTACTCCTTATTAAGGGCAGTCATCCGGATCTGCTTAAGATTGTGAGGAATACATCTCACTCAATCCGGAAAATTTTGAAAATCTGCCGAAAACTGAATCAACTTCTTACAAAAATCATTGTAGTATAGTGAGGAAGTAGGCACCATCGCGGTATTCATAACGATTCGGTAGGTCAAAACGTCTGCATCTCCCCCGCTGAAATGCGCTCATTTGTAACAATTACTATAAGGTGAAGAAAGCAGCTCAAGGAGTATTCTAGAATTCCTTGGGACAAATGCGGAGCGCTTTACACTGGGAATTTTCAGAATTTCCAAAAATCGCGGTCTGGTTCATAAATTGAGGTTGGGATTCCTTAGAGAGTTCTCCAAGGACTTTACCCCTCACCAAAGGCATACAGTTCACATCCCAGATATGGTCGAATCTGGTGTAGCATACCTGGCTCTGGACCTTTTGCAATGGTGGCCAGGCAAATCTTCAAAACTGTTGGAGGAATTAAGGTTGTTTACAGGGCAGATAGTCCGAGTATTTTGAGGCTGGCAGACTTAAGACAACTTTGTTTCGCCTGAGAATTTCATCCTTTTTCCAACTGAAGAGTCTACGGCAGGCAAAGATGGCAAGGACTCTAAAGGCAGTACAGCCTTTCTCGTGATTGCTTCCCACGACCCTGCACGTTGGAAAAAGTCTGTTACGCCGTCACGAAATCGCCAAGTCCTACAACACTTCGAATATCAACACCCGGAAAATATAATAGAAGTCGTGCTATTTTCTGCTGACCGTCATCGATTCACGTTCATGTAAAATGGGGAATAATGATAAATATCACTTATAGGTAAACCATCACGCTGGTGAGAATTTTCGCAATATCTGACCCTCCCTTAAGTTTTCTCACCTGATACGACCCCACAAAGGGCCGATCATCTCACCACACTTCCCAAAAAAATGGTGTCGAGGGTAGGAGGTGGGAGAAGGGTGTGTAGATAGTAACTCTTATCAGTGATCACGATAAGTAGCTTTGAAGAGCTGCCAATTAAAGAGTAAACAGTCGTCGTGAACAAGAGAGAGAGAAATCAGCAATAGGGACCATCTTCTATAAGCTAATCTCTTTTCATCTGTGACAACCTCCCTTATTTTTGCCATTAAACAGGATCTCCCGTTGAGATCCCCAACGTACGACGTGTCCTGTCACCGATCAGCCGGTGCAGGATTTACCGTGCCAGAGCTTTGCAGTAGCTGCGTCCGTAGTGGTATCGAGCTACGTTGACTGGTAGCGGCTGGGCTCTTCCACGAACTCCCTCGTAATAACACCAGGTTATTCTGGACCTTACTGAGGGAATGTCGTCATCGATTGTTCATGGAATTCTGCCATCGATGACGCCATCCCCCTCAGTAACTGGATGTCTCGAAAAGAACTCCCACTGGGACGTGCAGGGTACCAGCAATGGTCCATTTTTCCCTGTAGTTCAGTGCATTGAGTGGGGATTCGGAGGTGGTCTAGCCGCGGGAGGCTGGTTTCTTTGCCAACGGGCGGTTTCTTACTCAGTTCTGCAACTAGCTTTGTATGATATGGCGCTAGATCGGGTAATTTGCAAATAAGCTTGACGAGCCACTTCCATGACATGAAGATGACGATCTGCTCGAAATGTTGAACAATAAAGCACCATAAAGCAGCGAAAATGCAAAGGGCCTCCCCCCGTCGCCGAACTGCCCCAAAAGCGTCTATATAACTGAGGTTGTACGTGCTCAAGGCGAAGAGAAGGTGCGGTCGCACGAGTTCTCACTTGTTGATATCAGCTGTTTTCCCTTATCACCTCACTCTCACCACTCGACGTGGAGAGAAGCAGCAGCGAAACAACCGCACCATCAGGTAACCATTAGAAATGAATGGAGGGCTGTGCCAATGATTGTAGGTTGGCCAGCAGCTAGATTCAATGTTCGCGTTCACTTTTTTGCTGTGCGTGCAAGCGTATTATACTCAACACTGAGCAAAAAGATACCTATTCCCACCAACAGTCACACCTTTAGCAAGCTTATCGATTGCTACCTGGATAAATGATGATGATGGCTTCTCTTACACCTTCTCTTTAAACGGCTCTTCCCTGTTTTATTTTGATAACATTTACACATTTTAGAAACTTTTTTGTGGTATTATTGTTTTTTCCCCGTGCGGGACTTTCTCGGATGTTCTGTTTCATTGTTTGTAGGCTGATGTGTAGCCACATGAGTTCGCTCATGTAATAAATGATGATGATGAGATTGGGCCAATGAGAAGAACGACGGCATCGTGGGTATCCTCACTTTTTGTGCCGCGAAAGTGGTGTAGTTGTTGCCTCTGCGGACCTGACTACCTGCTCACGAAGGGAGAGGAAAATCTCAACTGAACGCGGACGCTGCCTTTAACCAAGCCGTAGAGAAAGCTTTCACCAACTTATTCGCACTTTTCCGTAATGTGCAATCTTCGGATGCGGCAGTGCTCACTCGTCTATACAAGGCCTATGTACTGCCACATCTCGAATATTGCTCACAGATCTGGAGCCCTTATATTAAGAAGTATATCAGTAAAATTGAGAGGGTTCAGCGTGTGTTCACCCGCCTCCTTTGGTACCGAATTACGCGTAACACTGGTCGCAGTGATTTGCCCAGTTATGAAGAGCGCCTAAAGGTGTTTTCAATGAAATCTTTACAGTTTAGGCGGGTGATTGCTGATTTAGTGTTCGGCTTTCGTGTCCTCCGTAGGGAATCTGTACTCCGCTGTAGTAAGTACCGGTTCTTCAGTCAGTCATGGATCACTCAATAGTGTTTAAAAGAAGATTAAACAAGGTGAATTTTGGTCAAATTCTTAATCCCTCCACATGACATAGTGTAGCTCTTTCCTTTTCAGTAATATTCTTCCCTTCCGTGTCAGCTTGCCAGCGCTTCACTGGAGACTCCCTTCGCTGGTGCCTATAAGCCACAGCCAGGGCACAGCATTCGATGGGGAT
Organism: Cooperia oncophora; assembly: GCA_036418165.1. Taxonomy (NCBI): domain Eukaryota; kingdom Metazoa; phylum Nematoda; class Chromadorea; order Rhabditida; family Trichostrongylidae; genus Cooperia; species Cooperia oncophora. The sequence continues at coordinate 2,072 of MU952624.1, read as the reverse complement.
TTTGGTCGAGCTCGTACGACCCCCCCCCTTTTTGGGGGGTTCGGTACGACCCCCCCCCCTTTTTTTGGTTTGGTTTTTTCACAAAACAACTATATACAGATGGGAAAAAAAAACTAAAAAAAGAAAAAAAGAACGGCCCCAAAATGTAATTTAACAAAGTACTCGTAATAAATGGCATGTTGCCTAATCAAACTCGAAGAATCTCCAACGATTTGTTAAAACAAATGCAAATCCAGTTGTTGTGCGCAGGACCCCAGTGCACTTGATTTGAGGGGCAGAATTTCCGCAGAAATCGTACGGTAGCAGAGTTGGGTATGAATTGCAGCTTTGACTGGAGCAAACGGCTATTAGCCATGGAGCGAGAATTTTCAGCAAAGTGGGGTGTCTTTTAAGGACCATAACTTCCTCAAAAGCGGACCTGTGGGGAAGAGGAGAGCGTATTGGTAAATTAGAAGGTTTGATCTTCCTGAAAGTACTAAAATGTTCATGAAGGTCGCGAAAATCACAGAGAAATCTGCCATAGGGATTCGTTGGGGAGTGAAGGGTTGAAGTTCAAGTTGAACAGGTTTGAATCAATATATTTTTTTTGTAACTCAACATTTCACAAATCTGAGAACGGATCCGAGCTTCTCAAGATTTTCTCTTTCTAAAAACCTATTGAACTGTTCCTGAAGCTCTCGGGATTCATGAGATCTCGCGATGGGGATTTCTTAGGGAGCACTCCCAGCCGCGCGAAAAACCCGTTTCCTGTGCACCGTTTCAAGTGAGCGTGTTCGAATAGCCAGGAACGCATGTAGAACGTATCCTGTGGTGGAGCAGGAGCAGAATATGGTTCGTTTCAGCGCCGATCACGCTGACTTTGGATGCGCCGCGCACTGAGGTCCGCGCAGAAGTGATGGGATGGTGCAACTTGTGCGTAATGTCTGTTCACGCGAGCAAATGTGTCTATAGTATTCAGGGAGGTCTATGACGAACCTGTGCACCTTGTTTACAAGGGTTTGTTTACAGTGTTTTCCCCCTTGTGGATGATGGAACGTGTCTGTCGACGCCGCCCGATCTGTGCTCCTCCAATTGCTGTCTCCGATAAAGGAGACCAACTGCTGGAAAACGTCTGATACGAACGATATGGTAGTCGTGTCGCTTGTCGAAAAAAAAATAGGCTGGCTCAGCCCCAAGCGCAATCGCGGACACGCCCCATCATCTGCAGCAAATCAGAGTATGCGTTTACTGTTTAGTCATCAACGGACTTACGAGATGATGTCGACTCATTTAAATTCCAGTTATTTCGCATTTTTATGGCTGAAAGTTTTGTCCTTTTTTTCAAATATCCGAGTTCTCTACAAAGTAAGCTTCGCTGTACCGGACTCAGCACATTGACACCTTTGCGCTGCTCGATACTGGCTACGCACTCATTACGACCCCCCCCCTCTCCTGGCGGCCAAATACGACCCCCCCATGGGGATTCCCCAACCAATGCTGTGCCCTGGCCACAGCTGGAACTTGATGCTGACTTGACTGGAATGTTAGGGGTCCTACATAGAGCTATCTAGCGTTTAGCTTCATGTATTATCACGTATTCATTCTTTCGATTCTCTGTTGGACGCTTAGTCTGTTAGAATTTTAGCAGCTCTATTTTCCTAGCACCTTTATTCGTTGAGGGATCTCGTCAGCTATCATAGTATAGTTTTTTCTTCATCAGATAGTTATAGTTTTTTTCCTTCACCAGTTGCCCTGAGACTTCCTGCTTCTGTTTTCCCTTGGTTGGTCAAGAGGAGGAGATTATCCAGTTTCTCTGCTCATACCCCTCTTCATTCATGGAGTTCATCTTCTTGCAATGTCGGCTCTGATCAAGGCTCGGGGTCTAGTAACCCTGTTTTGTGGCTTCTGACCAGTATGCCGGTTCCACGTGGGCTGCTGGTATACCCGTGTCTCGAAGTGCCGGCATACCCCATGACCCCTCATGTGGCGCTAAGGGCACTGTGACCAGCTGGTGCGGACAGTAGCTTCGTCACTGGTTACTAGTATCTTGTGAGCAAGCCTCTATGATCACTACGATACCGTACTTTCATTAC
>MU952617.1:0-11466 GCA_036418165.1 Cooperia oncophora | reverse complement strand
CCTATAGGGACCGCTACTCGTCATTGATAAGAATGAGGATACCGTCTGTCTAACGGGATTTAGTTATTCATTTTCGGCTACGGAAAGCTTCACCAAGAGGTTGTGGCGTCCCTGATTGCATTGCATACCTGCATAATCTAGTCAGCTTCAGGTGTGTTATAATGGGAAGTCCCATGTGCCCTTATTCTACACAATGCTTTCGAGAAAAGAGCTAAGATTCTAGACAAAGCTTTTTGCCCTCCCCCCCCTGAGGAACCCCAAAGCGCAAAGGTGTGCTAATTGTCTACAGCCGGATCTTGTCTTTCTATCCCCTCAACTGAGAAATTCCCTAGTTTTGCGAACCCCAAATATAACTTCGTGGCGCAGATCTGTGACTTTGTTTTCTGCTATTCATGCCCTTAGCTTCCTTCCATTCAAGTTGAAAACATACTTAATTCTTCTCTTCACATTGCATCACAGACATTTCCCGCTGGCTTTTGGAATCCAATTAAGATCTGTTGCAACAATTCGGTATTACTAGCAGAACTTTCTCACTAGTAATTCACTCTTCAGTTCATGAATAGGGAATACTCAGGGCCAGGGTTTTGTTGCCCTTGCCATCCAAGAATTCTAGAGAAAGGTAAGGCACCACTAGACTCAACACTTCCTTTTTTCAGAGACTCTGTATTATTTCACCTATTTGAAGGCACATTCCGCGATAAACTAAGACCCTAACCTGTCAAATGTACCAGGTGATCCGGTATGCAGTAGAAGAGGCAGTACTACATTCAAACAGTCAAAATCTGCAAGAATGCGGTGAAAGCTTAACACTTAGGCCCATTAGCATTCCACTGGCCCATGCCAACCCCCGGCGGCTACCATCTACACTGAGTTGTACATTTGTACGAAGGTTGGCCATCGCAAGTCACTGTATAGGCTACATCGCTTTCCACACGCATCTACGATTCTGAATGGTGCGCGGTGCACCCAGAAATGGACTCGATTAGCTGCCAGAACTTTATGCTTTCGATTTTGTAACATTGAGGATACAATCGCTAAGATATCGCTCTCAGTTAAATTGGCGGCGAAGGTGAGGAACGCGGAACTTTTCGTATCGAGTCACACATATGGGACAGCTACCTGGGGACCAGCACTCTTGATCTGGAAGATCTTCACGATACGAGCAGCTCCGACAACATCGCTGCGGTCCAGGATATCATCTTCCCTGCAGTCGCCAAGGCGCGCGTTGACGGTATGGACCGGAAGTTCCTCGAATGGGAAGACCGATATTGTCTTGTGGACCCCACGACTGAAAGTGAACGTTGACTGTTACGTCGAACAGCTCGAGAAGAATATCTGCCTCCAGGCCGTCGTCTGTACCGTCTTGGAAACTTCGTACTGCTACAGGATTGGGTGCCAGCACAATGAAACTCGACAAACACTCTGCCGTAACTCAAATCGGAGAGCGTTGAATACGCTGAGAAGACAGAATATCACGTGTGTCACCTGTACCTAAAACTCCCCCCTCCCTCACGATTGCCGGGTTTGGGCGGAGCTCAGCAGGGTGGTCTTCACTGGCGGAGAATCGTGTACAATGTGTAGTTGAAGTTGGTTGGACCAATCGGAGTTTTATGAAGCTTTGCTTGTTTTGCTTTGAAGGTCAGGAGGACTCTGCACAAGAGCGAGCTTTATCGGTGACTAAAAATAAAATCGCAACGTGTACCCACGAAAACCGCGAATGTGGCTAGTGGCTGCGTACTTCAATTGAACGTGGCGGTGACTGTGCTTTTGGAGAGATGATTTCACTTTGACATTTTTCATAGTCATGTGTCTGTCCATCATAAAAGAAGATCACAGCTGTCTCAAATTATCATAGAATATCCAGCAAGCAATCCCACACCTATGCCATATTCGAATGCCACGCCTCAAGGATAAGGAGGGAAACTATGTTCAGCTCCTCAATGTGAGTATTCGCTCCCCAGAAATCGGCAATAAGTATGCAATCGAGGTACAGTCGTCATCCAGGACTCGTGATTGAGCCTGGATACAAGGAACGCGACGAATTGGGTATGGTTAGGAGGGGGATCAGCTGTTCCAGCCTACTTTAGCCATTTTCACCCCTAAGTTTAACACTGTTTTGGCCTACTTTCCCCACGATATTCCTTTTTTTTAGCGTTAGTTGATCTATCTCTATATGAAAGCACCAGTCGGAATCGCCCAGCGTCGCCGGGCCTCCCTTTCTCAGACATGCCGCTGTCGCCGGGCCGTGCGGATTTGCTGCGGCTACTTACGGATCATCTTGACCAACCAAACTGTGCAAGAAGCCGCATCAGCCAAGAACTGAAAAGCAGCGCTTGTTCCGTCAAGGCGCAGAAGCAGCAGCAGCGCTCCCCCCCGCATCACAGAAGGAGGAAAGCCGGCCTTAGCCAGTGTCCGGACCGTACGTTCAGTAACCACCACGCGAATACGTGCCACCTTGTTAGCGGCTGAAGCTGCCGTATAATTTATGCATCTGTCCTCCTAAAGCGTCTTGCTTTGGAATGCACTCCCGCATTCAGCAGTGGAACCCTTTAAATGGCCCTCACTAAGGTTGTTGATGGAAGATAATTGTGGTAAGAGTGATTAAGTCAATTGCTGCTGTTCATAACATCTCTGTAAACAAACCCCATGCATTTGGAATAGAGCTAGCTTAGCGGTCGTACATGATGTCGCTACTAATAAGCAGTGAGGAATGTTCTGTTGAATCATTCATGAGTCATAATCGATCGCATTGTTGTTGTGAGCGGTGAAGCGGAATTTTCCCATGTTACCTTGTCACTTTTAGCTCCTATCACTTCCGTACCCACCAAATAATACTCCCGTCCCCTACTCACTGATCGTATCGGCTACTTATCACCTCACGGATCGCAGCGGCCCACTTGTTGCTGAACCTACGTACGAATCGATGACCCTTTCCAGCCCCTTATCGGATCTTATCACTGTTATCACTTCCTGCTCACCCACATAATGTTCTCTCCCACACCCTATATCACCTCTCGGATCCAAAGACCCACTGTTCCTGTGAGCCGCACTATGAATTTGGTAGTCCTTCCCTTCTAATGCCCATTATCAGATCTTATCAGCTGATATCACATCCTGTCACCTACTTTTCGTCCCACCCCCTATTTCACTGCTCGGAACCAACGCTCCCACTGCTGCTGTGGCCCGCACTATGGACTGGGTGGTGCACCAACTCCCCGTCTTAGACGCCCTCTTATCGGAATCTTATCAGATCTGCATATCACATCCGCTCCCCACCCCACCAACTGCGGTTCCTTCTTCGCACCCCCTCCATCACTTCCTGGAATCACTTTCTCTGCCGAACTGGGTTAGTGTAATGAATTTCGTGACACTCACACACACAGAGACACACATTATATATAGCTCTGGATATGCACGAGAGGTCTTTTTTGCCAATAGAGTGGTTTGCGTTTTTTCAGCGTTTGGCCGGTGTTCTGGCTAATGGTTTGATGTCCCACTTCTGTCCTGTCTCACTGATTGTACCGCACAAATCATGAGCGAATCTCAATCACAATTCAGCTTGTGAAAGACAAGAAACAACTACTCGTTGAAGAAAAAAGCCAAGCCAAAAAACAAACGTAACAACTAGGGAGAAACTGAACTGAAATAGCCTGGAAACGGCGCGTGATCGCCGCGCTCGCCAACACAACGAGTTCCGCGTCGCGTCCTTCCCGCATAACCAAGTCACCGGATGACTGTAGATCTCATTGTTGGCTGGTCCTTAGATCTCAACGCATGGAAAAGTGGTTAGAGTTGTAGTTTCTTACAGCTTTCTGAGAATCAAGCCTTTATCGGGTCTCACCGTCGTGACCAATATATCCTCAGCCTGTCCACTCGATAAGCTTTTGGTAGCACTCTTCTCTGGAGAGGTCAAAGCCCTGAATGGTGCATCACTTCGCCCCTCGCAACCCGATGTGCGAATTGCCAACTTTTAATACCATTTGCTGTGTTTGTCAAGCCCAAACTGCTCGCCGGTCGGATTAGTACCAGATCACCTTCAGAGAGCGAAGACACTGTTTTGATGCACTACTTTTGTTCTTCATTGATACGAATATACTGGAACCAAAACTTTTCTGAATAAAATCCCCAATCCTGACTTATGGCTGGTCATTACCCCCCGATGTTCAACAGACTGGAAAGAAAGTCTATATAACACACGGAAGGCAATTCGAAGCGAATCGCATCAACGGTCGCAAAACTTCAATCAGCAAAGAAATTATGCGTAGATACCTGGGAAGACCAGTGTCATTTGTTTCCCAGCTTCTCGTTTGTGTTCTCCTAAAATTACGGCGACTGGGAAGATCTCGATCCCATCCCCGAAGTGACGTGAAGTTACCAATTTCTTACTTTCCAAATGATGCATTAGTAGTTTCAGTAAGCGATAGTCAGAAGTTGCTTAAACTGGTGAGGAAGCTGAGTGTGGTCATGAGTCCGAGTCATATGCGACGTTGAACAGTCAATTTAGAATACAGTATGCCCTAGGTTCGCCCCCACCTGCGCCACATTATCCGGCAGCGAACCTCTCCAGCCCTACCAGCAACACATTGAGACCTTTTTCCAATGCACATAGTCTTTTGTCACTGCGGATAACTTTTCTCCTCGAGAGCTCCAATCGAAGCTGAAGCGTATAGTTTGCGCTGGGGGCAGCCTAGCTCGTTGCCAGCCACTATGCCCGCCACAAACCTTCCCACTTGTATTTTGAAGAAACCTGAATCCATTATTCGAACTGGCGCTGCTTATCGAATTCATCGCGGAAGCACTTTTCCTGATAACACTGTATAGGATAATTGTGAAATGAACTTGCCAACGGAAACTTGCTGGCAATCACGGGTGTCGCCGTAAAATGCCGCGGAAGCGGTAATGAACTGCTTCCTCACATGACTATGAAAATGCGAACGTTGTGTGATAAAGGTAGTGCGGTTTGCAGAAGAACATGCAGCGCGCGCTAAGTGACAAGGTGAAGGAGTGCTTTCGCACAAAGTGGTCCAGTGACACCTCCCTTTCTGCAGTAACCCCGCCTCCAAACTCCTCTCTCGAAAAGCGATAATGGACAAAAGTAGCATAGAATGGATGTTCCATTGTCTCTTGTGCGGGCATATGTATAATTTGTAACATTGCAATTTGTCGGGGCGGCGAGCGCAGCGCGGCACGAGCTCGCGTCCGGCCGCCTTGCTCTACCAATGGTGATCGAGCAATGATCGATGTAGGAAGGAATCAGCCACTGGTGGGAAGGCCGCAGGTGGGAACCGCTGATTGCGACCCGACAGGTCGCGGTGATATAAACTCGAGGTCGAGGTTCATTGCAGGAATCTGGTTTCGTCTCCACGCGTTCTTTCGGCCTTTTACCCATACAAAATTTGAGGCTTTCTTCGGCCATATGCCCTTCACAAATGAGTTACTCGGAAACTTCTGTTTCACATTTCAACACCACTACTTACGCTCCTTAGCACAGACCGTGCTCTTACTCAAGAGCAAGGGGATTTTCTGAAGCGTTGCAGGTGTTTTTCCTACCAGATCCTTCTTGGCTAAGATGAGGTGATCGATGGCCGCTGGCTCATCTCATATTAATAAGTTGACAACGTTTGTGCGGAGGTGGTGAGCAAAGCAACAAGGAATTGGCAATAAGGAAGGATTCGAGCAGCAGCTTCGTTAGACGGCTGGATAGCATTGTTGTGAAGGAGGAGATAACGTCGAATTGTGCCCCTTGACAAAACCGCAACTGGGGGAGAGGGGGGAGGCGCATTTTGGATGTCTCAAAGTAGCTTGAGAAGTCCTTAAAGTGAAAGGGTTGGGAGCTCCGAGAAGAAATGGCGACTTTCAATGTGGTATGTGTTGTAATATTAAAACGGCTCATAGTAATGGCGTTTTTTTGCACCTAAACGTCCACGCACAAATGGGAAGTTTAGCTAGTGTGCTTTGAGTTGTTTGATAGGGAGTTTCTTTGTAAGACGTTTAGCTCAAGCAAAAAGGAATTAATCCGTCCTCTCGAACTCACTTGTAGCTTGGAAAAGTCAATGCAGACCTTTCACGGTTCCGAGCGCGAGACCGATCCGCCCATGTCCGGAAAAGGAACCTCCTGAGAACATCACCAACTTCAATTCGCTTCTCTTCTTTTTCTCATTTGCGTGATTCGACATGCTTCAGCTAAGCTTCCTGTGATTTTAATTTGAAAGTACTCAGAAATTTTGGTGCCAGAGGGGCTTAAAACTCTGCAAGTGCACACCGTTAAAAACTTCCACGAAGTGGCAGTGTTCTTCGGGGGTACTCTAAGGTGTCAGGTTGTCCGGAAAGTTCTGCACGTTTCGAGTGTGTTTCACTTTAAATGATCATAACTTTCTTAACACTCATCGGTCACCGAATTAAATCACAAATAAGCCACGCATGTCGGATCAGCCACACTTTTTGCTGAATTGATAGCAGTCGAGAAATCCCGCCATATCAAAGAAGAAAAAACTGGGGTGGGTCGAGAAGTTCACGAAATTCCACGTAGGCTTTTTTGCCTTCGGTCCTGATGATGAAGTATTCCAGCAAGGGCTTGAAAGTTCTGAAAAATGTTGAAAAGGTTGAGTTATCGATTGGCAAAGGTCTAAGAATGTTGGCGGGTTGAAAGAGATAGAACTTCTGCGAGCCCCAATGTGTTCATTTGTGGTGATGTCGTACATTCTGTAAACGTCATGATTTGGGGTCAGGGCCCTGTGCCTCGCAAAATGATCGGGGCCCCTTCTTTTGATAAAATTGGTGGCGTGACATCTGGACGCACCACACTTATTGCACCTCGCGCTACAATTCGTCGATTTCTTCCACGATAGGTTCTCTGCCGTTCGCGCCTGTGAAATGGTTTGGGTCCTAGGTGAGGCGTAAAAATAGTGGCCTCCATTATACGTATTGACTCCACCTAGCGATTTGATCATCAACCGTGCACCATAAATCTTCTTTCATGCGGTAAGTTAGCATTCAATGTTCACAGTAGTCCGCCGGCCCCAATGACCGAAAGAACACTGCCATGCTACCGCACGTAACCCTCTAAAAAGTCTAGCTCTACGCCTGAGTCTCTATATGTCACTCACTGTTCTGAATTGGGACTGGCCAATACTTGCTTGCATGTTCAAAAAGTTATGATTCAAGGCGGAGGAATTCGGCTTTGACGCTTAACTCCTAACCCTGTGGTGTAAGTAGGTGACCGCAGTAGAAATCACTTCCGGTGGTTCGTCGCTGTGCCAACCACTGTCATGGAAGTTCGTCTCCGGTTATCATACATGATGCCATATTTTTTTTTATCACAGTGTGAATAAATATACGGTTTTGAAACTTCGGTAGACCTCGTCGTGCTTCTTCTAGTGAGTTGCGCAAAAGCACCCCAGTGAAGGAGGAACGCGCGAGACTAGCCATCTTGAAAAAGGTGGAGGTTCATTAATAACTAGTGCAGTGTGGGTCGTGTCTGATGGGCAGTTCTCAAGTTCTTCTATGATCTACGTTGTGAAGACTCGGACATAGTGTGTACCTATTCATTAAGGAAAAGTCCACTGTCACGCAAAGAATTGGTCATCTTCCATGTTTGTACTACTGAGACGGTAAGGGGAGAGTTTGTTTAATCAGCACATGTATTGCTTCAAAACTTGATGCAGTAAGCACAAACTAGGCGTGACTTAAAACAGCTTGTCAAACCGGGACAATCACCATCTATTTGCTCGATGTAATTGACATGAAATTACTCTCAGCGTATTTCATGCTAGCTCCTGAAACTGTGCCAGTGTCATCGCCTCTTAGGGATGACTAATTACTAGCGCTACTGGTATGCTCATAGCCAGGTGCGAAAGGGGCCCTGCTTGGTTATGTGTGTGTGAATTGGATAGAAATATGTAGTTCCCGACAATGAAAAACTACTTTAAGCGGCTCCTGGCCCGGCCAATAAGTTTGATTACATCTGCGTTCCAAGGCACATACGTGAACGCGCAAACTAGCATCCTCCATATCCTCATTCTCCTCGAAACACTCAGACTAGGTCTCAATGGATTGTGTGAGAAGCCTGCTCTTTGTAGCGGCAAGCTGCCAACAAAGCCCTGCCCCTTATTTTACAATCTCTTGTTTACGGTGAGGTCGTTGCGTTTGAGCGGAGCTGAAATTTGTTTTTTTCGTACGGCCTTATTCGCTTAGAGAAAGATTATAATTTGACAATAGCATCAAAAAGACTCAGGTCGTATATTGCGCAGAGACTGCAGCGGCTGACAAAAAAGTGTACACGCATTGTTGAGGACGGTGATCACTGGGTGTGCGTCGTGGGACTAAATCGTGCTCGGCGGCAGTGGCGCTACCCAGCTCACCTAGTACAAGCGACTGTTTACGCGCCAAGCCGGTGCTCGACAGCAGTGAACACACGATTCAGTCTTGAATGCTCATCATTCAGCGATTATCGAATAATTGATCAAGAAACAAAGAATTCTTTCCAGCTTACCGCTCATTAGGTCGTTACTTGCCCTATCTTTGAAACCGTTCACGGAGTAGAAAAAAATTACCTGAGAGGTCCGAGGTGGCACCTATCAAATGACCTTTGACTTTTGTTACCTCATACATCTACCTCGACGATGAACTAAACCTTGATCCGGATGTTTGTTTGAAATTTGACCTCATCTCGGACACGGCGGTCGTTGACGTCAAACGGAGAGGCCAGATTTACAAATAGCTTCCCCGGTAACATACGCGTGAACAGCACAATGGCTCCTACTCATTTACGGGGAAAGAGTTCCTTCATGGATGTTCAGCGACGACTGTAATATTGGACACAATAAAAGTACCACGACCCCTCCCCCGCCCTCGAATTTATGAGTACCGCCAGTGTCGAGGTATTGCTCTCAGTACTGAAATCGTGCCGTACTTCCAACGCATTTTTTATATTTAATTGTGCGTGTTTCGATGGTAACAACATAGATATTATTCAATTTCACTGCCGACGTGAATTAATGACCAAAACATTCTCATAATAAACTCGTCGCTGTTACACGCAAGCCTCTATCAATGGTTTAATTGCTACCTCTCGAAGGATACTGGTAAGCTGATGACTCGAGTATGAGGTGCACGGGAATTCCATACAGGATTGAGGGGCCTTATATGCCAAGTGGCGGTTGAGAATGTTTTAGAATACCGATAACCTCGAAACTTGAGATGTTCCTCCCACATGAAAATTCTATTCAGGAGCCTACATCTGAAACTTGTTTACTGGAGATAGTCGCCAGGTCAACTCATAATGAGACAAGCTCACGGGACGTATTTTGTGCGCTGACCTCGAATCTGCCTGAAAAACTTGCGGAACCATGCTCTGAACGCAGTTATTGAAGGTTTTTCTGAATGAAGGGACACGAAGTAAAGCGTGTTGCCAGCGGCAGCATGGCTCAGTGGAGAGTCTCGCTTCCAGGCGTGAAATAGAGGCGCCGGTTTTGTAAAAAGCAGCTTTGCATTTCGTTAGGAATGTATTTTTTGAGTCTCGAAAATACTTGAAGTGTTGATATGATGGCATTTCACGAGTCCAGTCACTGACCTAGGTAATTAGGTAATCCCACAAGATTGGGCGCGTGAGTCCTACCAAGAGATCGTCTGCGCACAGGAGCCCGTAGCGCACGCCACAAGCCTATGTGCGCCATACGGGTGTCATATTCGCCTTTAGAGAGCAGAATTGCTCCTCGGGACATATTTCTAGCCAAATGTAAGGTTTTGGCCCACCATCGAAAAAGTGAGGCAGGAGTTAGTGAAATGGTGGTCACCAGTGGTTCTAGGGCAAGCCTGTCGTCGAGGGCTTGCCTTCGAATGAGCTCTGCTTCAAAACATCAGGAAAACTAGAGCAATAGTGGAATAGATGCATCAGAATGGCGAGGTGAGGGTTCCTCAAGGGAATCTCTCTGTAACTGCATAGGTGTAAACATGAATTGAACTGCATTCCATGTGTGCTCCACTTTTCGAAGTCAGGTCAAAGTCCCAAATTTTGCTGGAAAATTACACAGTTCGCGCTTAGCACAAAAAGATCGGTCAACCACCAGTATCGTGCCGCACCCGTACCAAGTTGTTACTTTTAGCAATCACGAGCGCTTATAGCGCCGTAATTAAGTGCACACAATATCCTGCAAAAGAAGATATAACTAATGTAGCAGTAAGCGCTGCAATCACTTTTGACCATGTTCAAATAAAAAAAAGATCGTAAAAGGCAGGGATACGGTCTCTATTATCATGACCTGTTGCTTTGCTAGGACGCAATAGAGCAAAGTGGTAGACGCAAAGGAGAAAGCTCCATAACCCCATTCAGAGAATCGTTCTGCAAATTTCAAAGGCAGATTTGAGATCGTCTAGACGTCTCACGAGATATGTTTCATTACAAATGGCCACTTCGACCTGGCGACCATCCCCAATTAGTAATCACGTAGACACTGTTCAGTTTTGCGATGCAGTAATCATGGAAGATTGCAATTAGGGCACACTGCGCGATTTGGTGATTCTCAGCGAAGGAATCTACACCTTGTTCCTGTGGAACTCTGCGCGGGACCTTACATCAGGCCAAATGACTCTCCCTAAGGAGTTTGCATTGGGTAGTAAGGACGAATTTGATGTTAGAATAGGATTTCCGAATACAGTAGCTTCTTGTTGCCCATTCCATAGTCTAGCTTACTGAGCTTGAGTTTTATTTTCCTGGAGAAATTGCGGTAGAGGGAGTGTACGGAGGTGGATCAAATTGAATCTCAAAATTGAGGGTGGGGGTGGGGTGCGAACTTAAGGCAGCAAATGAGATCACACTCAAGGACCCGTTTTTCGCCGTAATTATCGCAAAGGATCCTGACATATGTAAGTGCAAATGTCCTCAAATGAATAGTCCACAGAGTATCAAGCAGGTTTCAGCGAGTTAACAATGTCACCCTAGACCACCAGACAAAATCTCACGTAATTGCGACGCCTTTTCTGTTGGCTGAACATCCGCTTTTGTTAGTTGTAAGCAGCATTGCTGTCAGAGAGTGCTTTCAAGTAATGGTGTGGCTGATTTGACGCGAAAGCAAAGGTTTTGCCGAAGCTGGCTTGAGGACAATTGATTCCCTATGAGTTGTTGAGGGACTCTCACTCCTATTAGTCTCGCACCCCCATCTTTGTGAAACCTCGGCATTGTTGTTGATTTCTGATGTTTCCTCTGTTTATGCCCACGAGTTGGTGAGCTGGAGCTCTTTATTAAAGTCCTAGGTCTTCAATAAAGAGCTCTACCAAACAACTTCGTCGGCATAGACGATAAAACGCCAGAAATCTACACTATTCGCCTCGCCCTTGATTGTGAGAATTGCAAGTAGCTAGTTTCACGGATTGGAAAGTGTAGATGCTCAAAAATCATTCAGAAATCCTCACCTTACTTGAATTAAATTGAATTAAAAAACGAACTGCAAATTCAGGACTGCAAAATTT
>MU952614.1:0-13208 GCA_036418165.1 Cooperia oncophora | reverse complement strand
TTTCATATGAGAGTGTCGAGTTCTTGTCCAATAATTTTGGGACCTGTTTGTGTTAATTTCATATAGATGCTGATGGTGCTCCGGGGCAGAGCAATATCAAGACTTCTTATCTGTTTTAACTGCTGTTTTAATCATTCGAGCATTGTTTTAGTATTCTCTTCTCATTTGCTCTTGAGTGTATAATTTTCTTCAGGTACTGAGTTGTGCTTCAATTATCAAATGATCCAGTACAACCTCGGGTGTCCCTTACCCGATTGCAAATGTGGCGCACCAAATTGCACAGGAACTCTGGGTGCGACAACCAACGCATCAGGTTTGCGTTCGCTGAAATGATTGCGAATGACTGAAATGATTTTTTTATAATCTTTTTATTTCTATTCAGCCCATGAAAAAACCGAAGTGGAGTCCAACTCAAGTGAAAATGGCACTAAAAAGCGAAAAAAGCGGTCGGGTAAAGCAGTCCTACCACAAGAACCACCCGAGAAGAAAACGAAATCGTGGTCTCGTAGAAGAGCATCAAGTCCTGTGGTTCAGCGTCCATCCACTATAAGTAATCCTAAGAAGAACGGAGATGTAACGCTGAATGGACAGCTCAACAAACCAACTGTGACATTCCGTAAGGCATCGTCTTCTTCGAGATCTGAGGTGTGTATTTGTATGCACTTCTTATCTAGATCTGTGTGGGTTTTGATAATTAAAAGTTTCAGAGAAAAGATCGAGATTCTCCGAATTCAGTACGACGGTCAAGAAATCGAAGACCGAAAACATTGAACGGATTGAGAGGTACATTTTAGCTTCCTGTGACGGTTCACGCTCCTACCGATCTTTTGTTTTATTCTTGAGGCAACTAGTAATCTTAATATCCATTGATAATCTCAGATTTTTCTCGCCCGTTTCGCGCTTTATTTATTGCCCATAACTTTTTTCGTTGAATCTCGGCGCAATTCGGCGACGAGAGGGGGGGGAGGGAATATTCTGCACTTCCGCTGATTCTCATCGACGTGTTGAGCCATCAAGTGGAGACATGTGAAGTCTTGTGAAGCCAGGTAACGATACCAGCCAAAGCTCGGTGAGACCTGTCAATTCTTGTAAATCAATGAAACACCATAAAATAACGTTCTCCATGTTCGACGGGCCTGCTGAAGCTTCACAAGAGTTCACAGGTTCACAGGTTTGACAGTGTGAGACTTGTAAACCGAAAGTAGTGACCAAAAGTGGGAAATGCCTCCCCCCCCCCCCTTCCGCGTCTCCGAACTGCACTTGAATCGTTTTGTAATTCTTCAGAGCATGCGTCAGAAAACGCTGGAAGTGACAGTTTACTCACGAGAGCGCTTTTGAAAGGAGAGGTAACCATTTGTCGGGCTCAGTAACGCATTGTCTCTAGCAAATTAAATCTGGTGACTTTAGGCGTTAGACAATAGCACGTTCTACAGTTCTAGTGTAATCGCCAACCGCAGAGAACTAACTGACGTGATTGAAGGTAGGGGTTGAATATAATGTGCTCGGAGAATTTGCGGTTTCAATCGTGTCGATTTTTATCATTAAGTACTCATATTAGGATCTTACTCAACGTCATTGTGTGATATAAAATGTGCGCCTAAATGATGAGGACCAAAACATCCATGACGCAGCCACGCGAAGCTGGCGGATAGTTAGAAATACATAGAGTGCGGCAGGGACTTTTAAAGCGAATCGTAAGTCGGACTGCTTGACATAAGTTCTTGATTATACGCTTGTAGAAGGTGGTGTCGCTCCTCCGTTAAAAAGTCTGGGATTTGGAATTCCAGGACGCTTGCACGGATTCGGGTTTTTTAGTTTCAATGTGTCTTTTGTTCTAGCGGCAGAGCACGAACAGAAGTGGCACTGAAGCGAACGTTATTGATACTAGCGGTTGTTCGCGGTTACGGTGATATTGGGATGTAAAGAGTGTTTCACTGGCTTATGAAACAATCGTTGTGCTTGGCCGATGCGTTCGTCGCTGCATGAACTTCGTAATCCTCGTTAGACAGCGGTCACACTTCGCGATGACGCGCGTCGACGCGCTGTCATTGGAACCGCGCTCATTCGCTATAGACGGGAAGCAGCCACAGACGCGTAACGATCGGTGTCGGCTGCTACTGCTGAGGGAGTATAAGAAAACGGGACGGTGCGCGTTGCCTAATCACAGTGTATAGCCTCGTGTTCTCATGTGCCCTTTCCCCAAAAGACTAGCGACGGCAGCGATCGATGCCAGACCGCGTGATTAGCGTGAACGAGCGCATGGATTCTCTCTGGAGCGCTTTCACTGTGATATCATCAGGACAAGGCGGAGGTGGTCTAGCGGCAAGTGACACGTTCACCGCGCTCATTTGACGGGTCCAATTCCGGATCGTTTCCTGCCCAGGCACCACCCTTCTACCCTGCGGGGACGGTATATTGGTACCAGATTCGTTTTGAAAAGGTTGGAACTCTGACTTGAAAAAGCCTTCCGCAATCGCTTCCAAGAGGTCACTGCGGTTCTGAATGGAAGTAGGGTGCGTGCCGTATCCTACAAAGGGACTGACTAATTTTCCTTCATTTTTTCAAGGCTCAATAGTTTCAAAATTTCCTTTCTTATTTTTGGTCCTTAGTCAAATTTTGGTCCTTAGTCAAAATATTTCAGGGTTGAAACGAACCCGACAAATAGCTGTGGAATTGTCTCCGTCAAATGTTATTGTGTAGTAATTTGAGCCATATATCTAGGGTTCCGCATGCAGTGTGGTTTTCAATTTGTTGATTTGTTAATTTCTAGGAATAAGCGTTGATTTATGATCATTTTTGGGGTTTTAGGTAAATTTTCGTTTAATTCATAGGGTTCCATGATTGACCTCTACCTCGATCCGCCTTCCTCCGGGTCGGACTTTCTCATTTTGATCCTGTCGTTTTTGATCCTCAGTCATTCTGCCGCCTAGTGTTTCTTCAACGCGTAATAATCGTTCGCTGCCATTTTTTTTCGTCAATGTAAAGAGTAGTGTGTGCCTGAGAATGGTTCAGTTTATTTTTTGCTCTGACGTCGGGAGCGTAACTCCTTCATAGAAGGTGTCGTTTTTCTTCGAAATTATTTCTTTGTGTCATGTATAACTCTTTGTACAACGGTAATTTGATGTTGACAGCGATCTCACATAGGTTGCGCTTGCTGATTCCTGCCTATGTTCTTTAACTTCCCATGTATGCAAGTCATAAATCTATTATATCCGCTTTGACTGTTTTTGGTGTAGAAGGGATTATTTTTCGATGTAGCATTCGGGCCTAAAGGCAGTTGGCACGATGGTTTGCTACTCGGCCTAAAATGCTAGTAGGGCGCTATATAGTGGGGAAATGGCGAAAGAACGGAGTGAAACGGTCAAAATCCTGCGAAGAAAAAGCCTCCGTTCTCAGTGACTTAAATCGATTTCGGACGAGTTTCCCGTAGGCATCTTGCCAATCACCGCTACCGAAGATACGG
The DNA here is from genome assembly GCA_036418165.1 of Cooperia oncophora. Lineage (NCBI taxonomy): Eukaryota > Metazoa > Nematoda > Chromadorea > Rhabditida > Trichostrongylidae > Cooperia > Cooperia oncophora. Next base: position 9,745 of record MU952614.1, on the reverse strand, counting down.
CTGCATATGTGTACCCATGTATGCATGCAGCATCACGGCCGCTTCATACCAATCCCTTCGCTTCATAATTTGCTTAGCAAATGAATGAATACGAGCGTCAGGAACGGTCGTCCATTTGTGGGCGGGCGGGCGTGGCGGGCGTTTGGGACGTAAAGTTGTGGCTTGATAGGGCCTCTTATAAGGGCACCTTCCTTGGAGAAAGCCGCTGTGCAGGGCCACGCTTTCCGTCCCCAGACGTATGGATCCTAGTCGTCTGGGGGGATGCTATCGTGCCAACTGCCTTGCCACAGAACAAGCCACCGCGTCAAGTAGTTACATGGTCGCTTCCTGGCAAGTAGTTCAGCCCCCAAGCTAGATACTATCTCACTCTCGCGACTCCTCAGCGAGCGAAGAGCGAGCTAGAACCGCTCAAAGTTCTAGTTCTAACGCCTGCTCAGTTGGACCGCCTCACTAGCTAGCTGCCCTCTGACGGAGAGCCGCTCAGTTGTTCCTTGTTGGGACGGCAGTCATTAATCGGAACTGCATGTATTTTTTGCTGACCGCGCTCGTGCTCGTAAATAATTCTCTGCTTCTCCTTCTCAACATTTTGTAGCACGTCCAGTCAAACAGCAACGCACACACACAAGGTAAAACGCGTAAAAATTCACGGTTTTCTTTATTCGCATTCGATGATATTCCACTATCTGGAGGTGTGGCAAAGTGTAAAGGCCGGGGACGCCATAGTCTCGGCCTTTGTGTGCGGTAAGCGATTACTCTTCAACTGAGTGTCTAACAAATAAGGGGGATTTAATTATAAAGTTTATGTGCAATCAGAAACAAAAATAACCGACAAGGAAGAAATGAGATCCTAAATGGGAGAATGCAAGAAGTGTCGAAGTTGCGTGCGGAGGCCCGAAGCTCGTCGCTGATACGGTGACGTGACGACGTAGCCGATTGGAGGACGAAACACCAGTCGACGAAGAAAGTGGCAATCGTAGAGAACTGTTTCAGTCTTACAGCTCCTCCTTATATACCCGAAGGTCCCTCCCCTATCTTGCCTGAGGGGGCCCACAGAACGACTACCTTGCCTGAGGGGCGCGCCTCCACAGATCTCGACAGGAGGGGCGCGATCTACCTGTGAGACGCGACCACCCAATGCGTCTCCGCCATGGCCATCTACTCAACATGCCTCCCCCTCGTGGAGTCGTCGTCCTCGACGACCGTTCGAGTTCAAAATCTCGAACCCGCTCGCTTTCCTGCGGGTAACACAGCAATCTTGCTGCCGCCACTTTTGCCTATAAGTGGGAACTTGACAAGCCTTCACTGTCACCTCTTCATAAGATTTAGCATTCACCTGGCTACGGCAATAGCTTGAAGACACCCACCACCTTGTTTCTATTTCTTTTCTCCCAAGATACGAGGTCGTCGCTTCCTGAATTCTTTATTTACGGCCACGTCAATTCCCAACTTCTCCAACGCGTTCGTTCCAAGAATAGTCTCTGCTTTCTTGTCCGCACTAATATGGAACGCAATCATCTGGGGTTTCCACTATCCATTTCGCTATGCTGCCATCTACCACAAAAGTGATTTTGTGAGCCAGGGCTTGCACAGAGACCGCAGGGAGGTGTGACTGTCAGGTCGCGATTTTGTTTATGGTGTTCTTGAGGGCTCTTGTTTCTTTTTTCCTTCATTGAGGAATTACTTATCAGCTACTGTTTCATAATTGATCAGCAATTATCCTTGACACTTTTATCGCGGGAGCTGTCTTTAAAGTCGCAATCGCCTGCATTCATTATGATGTTGAGCGGCCTTCTTCGACATGGTAGTCTTGCTGCGGGCAAATAGAGGGATGTACTCTGCTCTCGCAGACTTCAAAAATACAGCTCGTACACGCGAAGAGGGCCAAAGCTTGGCCTACCTGGCCAGGGACAGCGCCTAACTTTCATGTTTTGGGCAAATCGGTCACGAAATAATTCCCAGAGGTGTAGGATCTTAATACGCGTAGCAGGGCAGAATTTGGCGCCCCTGAACAGGCGATGCGTAGCGCCTTTTGCAGGGGAGGCAGCCTTATAGCGCCCTATTAGACTGCAAAATACGACAGGACGTTCCATCTCCGGCTCACCCATTTTCGAAGAGTTGATATGAAGCGGTTGCGGTGACGACTGGATAAACTAGTCTTCGTCCGGAACTGCTTGTTGAGCGCGTAGAACAAAGGCTTTTCGCAGGTTTTTGGCCGTTCCACTTTGCTCTTTCGCTACTTGCCCACTACTGCTACCATTTTAGACCAAGTACCTAGTTATCAAGCCTTGGGCACGCCGTCGCGTTGTGATCATTTCCTGAAAAATACGACCCCCCTCCCCATGCTACCTACCACTTTCCTAGATTTTCCCAACTTCCTACCACTTTTTCCCGAAAAATTTCCAGTTTTTCAGCCAAGAATTTTCCGTCGAGCGAGGGGGGATATATCCTATGTGAAGGTCGTCAGGATTTCACTATCATTTTCAACTATCGGAAATAGTAGTTGTATAGATCTTTGGCAGTCTCTCAACAACGGCCAAATACGACCCCCCCCCCCCCTTTATACCGTCCGTGAAACAAGAGAAATCAACTACCAAAAAAATTTCTCAGACCGAAATACGACCCCCCCCCTTCGCGGTCAAATACGTTGTGATCATCACAACGATGGCGTGCTCTGGTTGGCGCGCTGTCATCTATGTGATCTCCAAAGGTAACCATACGAAATAATTTTATCAAAGTATGCGATTTAATAGAAGGATAACCATGAAAACGTTTGGATGGTGCACCCTTTGTTAAGAATGTTTTAACATATATCTAAGTTCTAGTTAGAGACACGATCTCCGTTGCAACTGAACGGTAACGGACTGCGGAGCGAATGTCGACGAACCTGTGAGCGTTAAGGTTTCCTGAAATAAGTGCGCTGTTCCAAATCGAACGCATCTTTTCTAGTTTCAGAAAAAAAAGTTCTTCACGAGTTATGCAGTAATTACCTCAGTATCGTTAGTCGCAACGATATTGTATCGTTGGAAGAAGATGAGCGAGCACTAGCTTTCTCCTCCATCAGAGCAAGCCTCATTCCTATGCACTGCCTTGGGACCGAGGCCAAATGACAGAAATGCGGCCGCTGGACGGTCAGACTGCTCAAGCCATCTGGAAAGATGATTTTTGAAAGCATCTGCTGCCACGGTGGAAAACCTTAGAGGCAGTATGGAACATGTGTCCCATACCGGAAAATGAAATTTCATTAGTTTACAGTGCTAAATAATGACAGTTCCAAATTGGAGGTTTTCCGAAAGCAGGATCTCGATTTGGATGTTTCATAGGTAGAATTCGCCTTTCGAAACTCTGCTTCCTACCTAGCTGAAGTCTAGCTTCAGATTTCGACATTGAGGGCTAGACTCGGAAACTGAGGGGTTTACCTTTCTGGGCGGAAATCATCGGCATCGTCGCCCCAAATTTCGCGATTGAAGTGAAGTGAGAGGGTGTCGGCGCATACAAAGTCGCCCTCATAAACTGGTACGTCTCCAAGTGTGGTAGCTTTCATACAACGACGAGAGTTGGCGCTGAAATAAGGCTTATTTTGGAAATAACAGTTCATGAGTTTGGGAACAAAGAATATCATTATTAAAGTAGGTATCCTAGTTCTTACAAAGCTGCTAACGGATACATTCGCAGAGACTCCTTGATAACGACGTCGAGATATCTCAAGCTCGCCATCGTTTCATAGCTGATCGACTGAAAAACTGTATTCTGATCACATGGTATCTAAGTGTGCTCTCGCTTGTCGCAAATGTAGGTGAAACTCGTGGACGAGGCTTGCAGGAGCAGTCCCGGTGGGGGAAGGGAGGGGGCGAGGGGATTTTGCAGTTTCACTACTTCCCATCGACGAGTTTATTGTGTTTCAAAAGCTGGCAGGTATCTTTGCAACAGTTGCCAGAATGCCTCCACAAACTTTGGGGTATCACTTCATGACTTCACAAAATTCACAGGTTTCTTTTGATGGCTTGATGGCTTGACGGGAAGTGGCAAAAAAGAAAAGTGCTCCTCCTAATCCCCCGTCCCCCCGCGCCGTACTGCGTCGCTGCGTACACTAGTTTAGTTCAGAATCGCGAAGGCACTGTTAGCAGTGAACTTCTCTCTTCATGCATTGGCCTAGGCTAGCTTCGTTATCGATAGGTAGCGGAAGATCATGCTTGTGCGGCCCTGAGGCATGTAGGCTAGTTGGCCCCTTATTCTGGTGTGACTCGAAACAGGTAGAAAGTATCGCGTCAAGAAATAGAAATGAAAATTTGACGCCAGTTCGAAAGAGGTGCTCACCTAAACACACGTCGCAACGTCACACCAACGGCTTTCGCAGCGCAACATGGGCCTCTCAACGAACTTCAAACCAAGTTGGAGGCAATGGGCAAGATGGGTGGGGTGGCCGCTTATTGCAAAGTTACTGGTGGAAAAGTTGAGTGGGGTGTGGCCAAACGCCCTTTCGTAGCCCTCCGACCAATGACGTCGGCAGTTACCGCCCGCATTCAGCGATCGTGACCACTGTCATTGAGCAAGAAGGCTAGAAGTCTGGAGCTTCAACATACCTCACGATTGCAATGCTGATCAATCTCCTCTTGAAGAATCTTCTGAACTGAAGGGTGTTTAGCCAGCAGATAGGTAACAAATGCTAAAGAGGTGGCGGTTGTATCGAAACCTGCCAGAAGAAATACGAAGCACTGAGCGGTAATTTCCTCCCTAGTCAAATGTTTTGACACCTGAAAAAAATTGAGGAAATGTGATATTTCCACCCACAAAAACTGCAAATATTGCTAAAAATTTACTTGGACTCCTGTCTTTGAGAACTCTGCCTTGTTGTCAAACTCTTGTTCGGCTCTCGCGTCCAAAAATAGGTCTATGAAGTCTGTCGGCTCTGGTGATACTATACCTGCTGCGGTATTTCTGGCCTGAAGAAAGTAAAATCATGTTCTCTGGAGCGCTGGTCATTTCAGAGGGGTTGAGGCGGCTCTAGCCAGTTATACTCCAATCGCGGAAGCTGGAAGGCCCACAATTAGTGAAACTGGCTGGCGCCGCGCCAAACCCAGTCTCCTCCCTGAAATGCCTCAGCGTCTGCAGCGAACAAGATTGTAGGCAGAACTCTGCCGTATTAACCGTAAGCTGCACTGAGCGAAACTCACTCGGGCTTCGATCCTCTCGTCGATAGTCTTGTAGATCTTTTCGAAAAGAGCAGGAACTGTACTTTTTCTTATGGGAGCTGCAGCAGTGTAAATCTTCCTGAAAAAGGCCTTGGAAGAAAAAGGAAACTCAAAATTACATTCGAAATACTCTTGAGCTAATTCGCTATGTCTATCATGCATGTTTCTCACCTTAACGGAATCCGAAGACTGGGAACTAAGCTGGCTAAGTAAAATACTGGTCGACGGAGGTCAGCACGGAATATCTGGTAAAGGTTAGCATATCAAAAATCAGTAATAAACCATGAATAATTAGTCAGAAATATTCTTAGTCGTGGTGAGGATAAAAGGTCGCTCGTTTGGATTAATTTCTTTCTGAGAGTTTAGAGAATAGTTTATCTTTTGGAAAATTCAACTGACAGCATATTTGGGTAGTTCATATTTCGACACACGAAAGCTGTCGCAGCAGAAAAAATGGTTACAAACTAGGGCCGTTAGAAAGGCTCGGACGGTAAGAGAGGGGCAGAATTCAATTAATCACATACAGTCTTATTCATTGCTGAAGCGTTCAGCGGGCGGATCTTAGTTTGACGTGGCGCCAGTCACTTCTCCATTGATTATTGAAGCGGGGAAGCGTTACCAACTGGAGGAAATCGGGGAAAACGGTTGTCGCAAAGCCAAACCCAGCCCTTCCCCTCACATGCACAGCAACAAGACCAGAACAGCGTATTCACAGGATTTGTGATCCAATCCAACCACTTAGCGCTGGAACGTACAAGCTGAAGAGATTTAGAGCGATAAGTAAAGGTTATGGGACGTGGCAGCAGGGCACGCCATCTTTGTGATCATCACAACAGGGGGGTCGTATTTGCCCGCGATGGAGGGGGGGGGGTCGTAAACGCATGGCCCATGTTGAAGGAGAGAGCGGTGATACACGGTACAAGTAAAAAGAAGCTCAAAAGGGACGATGTAGATGACAATAAATAGAACTAGGCACTATCGAACTATTCCTAGGCCAAAAACTAAAAAAAATATTGCTGAAACTTTTTCCTCCTTCCTCACAAAAAACTTCAAGACACTTCGCCCACCAACCCTCCTCATCTGGTCTAGGTAAATCCCAATCCACTAATCCGCAAAATCTAGAAAAGAATCCATTGCAAAAGCTACCTATGAAACCGTAGAAATTGAATCCTGAGCAATTTCCTCACAACAAAATCAAACTCAACAAAACAAAATTAAACTCAACAAAAACAAACAATCAAAGTAATTCACAATAAAATGGATAAGAAAAAACTCACCGCTCAGCTGGGAACCGGAACTATGGATTACTTTTGAATTTTGGCTGTTCGCGGTCAGCGCGCTCATACAAGCGCATTGGTGCGCGCTATTTTACGGTTTGGAGCCCAATTTCAAGCCAAACACGTGAAAAGTACCCCTCATTTGAACACCCATAACTTCGTTGAAAGTGAAGCTATCGGAGAGGGTAAGTGGGAATGAGTAGAGCTAGGTTGGCTCTTGTCACCTGAATTGAGCGATTTCAAAAACGTTCCGATTCCAGAGATTTTCCCCGTTGTGATCATCGTTGTGATCCGTCTGTGATCATTTTTGCGAACCGCGAGTCGCTACGCTTTGGACGTCCATGGCAAGCTTCATACACGGACCTTTCGTAAAAAAAGAACTGTGCCGGAAGCTTGAAGATTTCTACTTTCCAGCAAGGTTTTAATTTCCTTCCTAGACCTACTATTCGAAAAAATTCCCCGTTGTGATCATTTTGTAATCACCCCCCACGACACCGAAAAATCAACCCCTCCGAGGCCAGGAAACCTCCAGTTGGCTCGAAGACTTTGGTATGCTTCTGAAACACATGTTTTCGTCAAGCATATCAGGTAATAGGCCATTGGGCGCCAATTGGCATCACATATGCAATGCGCCATGCATGGGGCTTTCACGCAGGTGTTTGAAAGGTGTAACTTCTAGATAGGGCTTCCCAATTGCAAGCAAATGTGCTCCTACGATCAGAAAAGTCCGGGAATGTACTTTTGTTCTTTTTTTTTCTTTTTTTCATCTTGTTTACTAACGCGTTACGTCGTGAGTCCTCTTGTTTGTTTATAAATTCATGGGGCCCTTGTGGCGGTGATCGTAGCTCCTATCATACCGCCCTTTCCTCGTACGTATTGTCAGTAATGCGCCACAACACGGAGTGCTGGACGCTGCTTGGACGTACGTAGGTACTGCGACCCCCCCCCCCGCTCGACAGCAAAATTTTGTAAAAAAAAACAGAAACTTTTTGGGAAAAAATAGACAAAGTGGTAGGAGGTTGGAAAAATCTAACAGGGAAGAGGAACGTGGGAGGGCCGGGTCGTACTTGAAGCATGGAATTAGCGGGGGCGGCTCGTATTTTTTCAAGGATACATGATCACACAATGCCAATGGCGTGGGGCCGCTGCGTGGCAGATACAGCCGCGTCACCATAACCTTTATAGGAAACGTCGCGAGTGTCGCATTTATACCAAGACCTCATAAATTTTGCGCAAGTGCTGCATTATATCGAGTCAGTTCGCTGAGAAGCTCTCTGCCAGTTTCTTCGCGATGTGGCAAAACATCCAAGTTGGCTGCTTCGCGCGACGTCGCGAAGTCTGAACAACCTCGGGGAGCACTGCGGCGAGTGGATGCTCCCTAAGCGTAGACTATTCAGACTTCTTCTTATTTTTGCTGGGTAGTACATTCATGCACCCCGTCAGTGAGTTGAGCTGTAGGACAGTAACCCGCGAGATAAAGACATTGATGAAGTGGTCACTAGCCTGCTGATAAAGTGTGCAATTCTCGCAGAGCAAACGATACTCGCTTGACCTGTCTCTGTGTCTGAGGGGGAGGAGGGGGCCTACCAGGATTAAAAAGAGTTTGAGAGAAGTGTGAAAGAGCTCGCTTCTGAAAGAAATTTTCTCCGACAGTAGGACGCGCTCTGACCATGAAAGAATGGCCACTCACGGAGTCCACCGCAGCGACTTTGCCCTTATTAGAAAATATCTCCGATTCACGTTGTCCCATAGCAATACGGATAAATCACGTCCAGAGTAAACTCTTTGTAGAATCTGAATATGGCTCAAGTATTGCAGAAAAAGTACATTGTTGAAATTGGATCACGTACGGGATGATGTTGAAGGCCTCCTTGTTTGCCTCCTTCTCGAAAAAGTTCATGAGAGTAAGAACAGAGCTCTCGACTGTTGGTCGAATCTGAAAGTAGCAAGAAGTTCACAAACAAGTATTCATAAAGTTGAGATCCCTGGACTTGAAAAATGAAATGCGCAGCGTTGCTTATCGTTTGCTCCAGTAATTTCGTCTCCTGGTGTTTCTATAGCGGGAACTGCGACCCGACAAGAAAGTTGTAGGCAATCGAAAAAAGCTGTTCAAAGAAGGAGCCTCATTTTTTGACTGGTTATGGCTAGATAGCATTCCCCGACAAACCTTTTGTGGAAGGAAAACAGCAAGTGACAGTGTCTTTCGATGGCAGGTGTGAGAAGTCGCTAACTAGAGGATTTTTCTCCGTCCTGAACAGTTTGGAGGGGAGATGCGTTTGATGACGCTATTACGGCAGACAGACTGGCTTGCTGCTATGAAGGCACGTTCCGCGATAAACTAAGGCTAGGTTCTCATAACCGTGCACGATGGTCAAGCAGGCAACGTCAGAGGCTATGCTGCTTTTAAAAGTTGAAAAACAGCAAGCAAAACGCAGGGCGCTCAGGTTTTAGGCCCATTGGCGCCCGATAGGCCCATGCCAGCCCCAGTGACAAGTGACGTGAGACGCCATTTCGCTCTCTCGCGCCGTCGTTTATTCTGGGCCTCTAACTCTCGTCTCCTAATCGGTGTGTCGCACGCCTTTCGCAATTCACAATTGATCTTGACCACCATACGCTCGTCCTGGTGATCATGATCAATTGCAATAAAGAGGGTCTTATTCCGGGTGCTTTTTCGTGTTTCTTTCTTCTTCAATAAGTCAACAAACACACGGCAATTCTATTTTTGAACAACGGATTATCCAAGTGTCACCTGCCTATGCCCCCACATTTACCGAGTTCGGGCGGAGCTCAACAGGGTGGTCTACGGTGGCGGAGAAATCAACGACCTCGCTGAACTCAGGCACGGAATCACGGTCGCGTGGCAGAATCTCTCGATGGCGCTTGTACAGAAAGCTGTGGCGGAGTATCGGATAGTGTACAATGTGTTAATTCGACGGTGGAAATGTCCAAGTCAGAATTCAATAAAGGTAACTTATTTCGCCTTGAAAGTCCGATAAAAAAGTGTCCTCCGTTGCTCCCCCCCCTCTAAAGACCACACTGCATCCAAACATCATGCAGTTCTAAATAGAAATAGAATGCGTATGGATCCCAGAAGAGATTGATCGAAGCCGGAAGATCCCTTATGTTAATCCTCAATGTGTGTTCACTTAAACCCGGAATCATCCTTTCTCGTTAGGCTCGTAGCCAGAAATGTAGCGTTTTTTGGAATAGTACAAACCTTCTTTAGAGAAGTCGACGAAAAGGCTGGAGTAGAAATAGTTCTCAGGCGCTTCCATCGCA
>MU952613.1:0-13291 GCA_036418165.1 Cooperia oncophora | reverse complement strand
CTCTTAACCCGGCACAAAACTTTTCAAAAAGGTTTTATTCACGCACGACAGACAATTATGGCCCCTGCTGCCCCATTGGTCCGACTGGGAGCTGATTGAGTCAGATTATACAGAGCGATACATGCCAGAGAGCGGAAAATCGGGGGAGGACATGACATCATCCTACATATTCACTGAGATTACCTTAACTTGATTGGAGAGGTCCAGGAAGTCATCGGATGGGTTCTGCAGACAGTCGCCAGCGCTCCCCAAGTGTGGATCAATGTTTCAACGTTCCAAATTCCTATTACCTGTCTACTCAAGTCGAAACTGAGCTATCCCGAGAAATATCGTTTCCTAGTCGACATCACTTTTGAGCTGCTTCTACAATTTGAGAGCCTAGATCAACCGCGAATTAATGTCGGAAATCCCCGTTCGCGTCCACTTGACAGATTTTGATTTCGAAGAGCGAAAATCGACAAGATCGAAGAAGAAGAGCTATTTATTATTTCATCCATTTAAATGCACCAGAACGTGTGCCGCGTAGTCAAGAAGAACACAGTAGTATTGCACAGTAAAACAGAAGAATGAAAGGGAAAGAAATTATAAAAACAAATGAAGGTAACAAAAAGACCAGAACTCAAGGTGACGTGACGTGGTAGGAAGAGAAAATCAGATATGGAACCTTCTTTAGATCTGGTGAATAAGGGTGTTTCCCCATCAAGTAGAGAGAAAAGCCCCTCACGAGAACTGGTCCTTGGTTAAAAACACAAAGATACGAGAGGCAATTCTGAGGCTTGATGTCAACCTAACTCGTAACGAACGAGTCCATCCGGTGCGAGCAAAATCAGGGGGATCTCAAAGCGTGAGAATTCATCACGCTTCAGACTCATCAAACAAATAACCAGCCTGAGTCGGTCCACTGTCGATCAGAGACACTTGCATTCAAATCATTAGCGTTGCTCCAAAGCCAGTTATGAGATAGGTCGTAAAAGCCAAAATAATTTGCACACGCATCAGGCAGCGTGAAAACGACTTTAAACGAGGAGAAGACAAACAATGGTAAGATTCAGTCAAAAGGTCATTCGACCGATCCGCCAAACGGACGATGCAAGAATGTTGGAAGGGGTCTGATACCTGAGAATGCGAGTGATTGTATAACTACAACCAGTTGAAATACAAAAGACTGAAAATAAAAAAAGATTGAAACATCCTACTCTATATAATTCACTAAGTATGTCTGTCAGTGTGTGTATGTTTGTGTGCGTCTGTCTGTGTGTCACGAAATTCATAGCGCCGGTCCCAGTAGCAGTGAGACATTGATTTCAAGAAGTGATGTAGGCGATGTGACGGGAACACTATTGGTGGGTGACAGGAAGTGATATCAGTTGATAAGATCCGATAAGGGCCATGGAAGAGGAGGGTCACCGAATTCGTAACGCAGGTGACAGCAACAGTAGGACCTTGGATCCGGGAGTGATATAGGGTGTGGGAAAGGAACATTACTGGCAGGTGAAGAAAGTGATAACAGTTGATAAGATCCTATAAGGTGCCTCGGAAGGGGAGGTTCACCCATAACGCAGGTTGCAGCAAGAGGGGGACCTTGAATCCGAAAGGTGATATAGGGTGATATGATAGTGATATGGGACGCGAATATTATTAGCGAGTGACGGAAGTGATAGGAGCTGAAAGTGACAAGTTAACATGGGAAAATCCGCTTCACCGCTCACAACAACATGAATCGATATGACTCAAGTATAACGATCTCAATGTTTCCACAACTCATTCCTCACCGCTCATCATAGTGAAGAAATCATGTACGACCGTTAAGCTAGCTCTATTCCAAATGCATGGGGTTTGTTTACAGAGATGTTATGAACAGCAGCAATTGACTTAATCACTCTTACCACAATTATCTTCCATCAACAACCTTAGTGAGGGCCATTTAAAGGGTTCCACTGCTGAATGCGGGAGTGCATTCCAAAGCAAGACGCTTTAAGAGGACAGAATGCATGAATCATAGGCTGCTTCGGCGCTAACTAAGGCTGCGTTTATACTTTGCGGCAGCGTAGCGTAGCGTAGCGCAGCGTAGCGTAGCGCTTCCAGCGTACGCCAGCGGCAGTGCCGAAGAGAGGATGCATATCGATCTAGCTTCACCAGCGTCACCAGCGGCACGCTGGCGTACGCTAGCGGCACGCTAGCGTACGCCAGCGTTTCTCCAGCGTTTCACCAGCGTTTTGCTAGCGTTTGCAGCGGCAGGGGAGTAGAGACTATGGGGGTGCAAACACATCGATTGCGCGTCTCTCACTCGCCCTTAGTCTCTACAATGCACATCGCTTCTGCGTCTCCGACGGCCACATAGTCTCTACAATACACGTCGATTCCGCGTCTCTGCCGGCCACATGGTCTCTACAATACACGTCGATTCCGCGTCTCTCACGGCCACATAGTCTCTACTCCCTGCCGCTGCAAGCGCTAGCAAAACGCTGGTGCCGCTGGAGAAACGCTCGAGAAACGCTGGTGAAGCTAGATCGATAGCTATGCTTCCCGTGCCCTCGCTACGCCAGCGTGCCGCTGGTGACGCTGGTGAAGCTAGATCGATATGCATCCTCTCTTCGGCACTGCCGCTGGCGTACGCTGGAAGCGCTACGCTACGCTGCCGCAAAGTATAAACGCAGCCTAACAGGCTGCAATGTTCCCGTGTAGGTGTGAACGTACCAGTCGGATCGCTGGCTGAGGCCGGTTCTCTCCTTTCTGTGATGCAGATGATCCTGCTGCTTCTGCGTCTTGACGTGTTCAATTGCGTTGCTTTTCAGTTCTTGGGTGATGCGAACAATCCTTCGAAGCGTTAGGTTGATGAGCGATTCGTGACTCAGCACGCGGCAAATGCGCATGGCCCAGCGAAGCCGGGTCATGCCACAGAAGGAGGAGCGCCCTGGGACAGCTGGGCGATCCGACTGGTTATAAATACTCTAATTCTTGAATGACAGAAGGTTGACTGCTCGCAAGCCCAGATCCGATGTCTATTCAGATAAAAATCTACTTTGTATGGGCAACAGTTATGTGATGATGCTGACAAAACAACGAGAGATGAGTCATGAAATCTACAAATACAAATGTTCAGACGGCTTATGAAATAACTAATTCATAGTTAGAAACAGCTCCGTATGAATGAAAAAAGCGTAAGCCACGAGTTCCAAGAATTCATACGAACAAGTTGCTGATAACAGATTGATATAATCGTTTCTATCAACACACTGCGCTGACAAAAAAGAAGGTGAGGTGTTCGAGGTGAGACCGCTACTTCGACGCACCCTGGTGTGAACTGAGTAGAAGAAGCTAACACTTCTGGCCTCGTCAGTAAGTCGCGGGGAAATCGTCGTTGACGACGATCTCAGTGATGGCATTCATAGAAGTTGGCTCCACTTCTTTGCCTTTTTCTAGTTGCCGTATCGTTTATGCAAATTCTTGCTTTCTTCCAAATTCATGCAATGGTCGAAGCCAACCTTTTGATCCATTCTCATAGAGTCCCAAAATGGGTGCCGAATCCAAATTGGCAGCAGCAGTGGTGCGGTACTCCTTTCTAAGTTCGGCTTCGCTTGCATCATGCATATGAATTCCACATATTTGAAGGGTCTCTTAGTGCGCTTGTTACAAGGACTGTTGAGAAGTGGAATGTAATTAGAGTGTACAGTGTGGATGTGAGTTGCGGAGAAGACGTAATGAAAGTAACGTTTGTAGGGATATCAGATTAGGAGGCATTTTTAAATGTGAATCTCTCTTCTTGAGTAGCATCAGATCGCGCTTTCCACATTTTCCCAGCATTAGTTTCGTTCAATACCGTCTTTCAGACTTGCATTACTACAGACTTATGCTTCCTATAATTCAAGCAGGAGCGTTGTCTGAAGGGATCCTGGCACAAATTCTTGTGACACTATGCAGCGTCACTTCTATTTCTTCATTGACTTTGGCCATGAACAATTTTGTTTATAGATATATCCAGCTATGCAAGTAAGAAGCAGATTCTAGCAAAGTAATCCCCAAGGGTGTAGGTTAGGACTCCACGAGAGGTCACGGCTGCCATGTCTCGCCTCGCCGCGCGCGGCGATTGCAACTGATTTTACGAGAGCAACATGGTCGTGCGATTAAGATCCCGGTCCCTTCACATAGTTCTGGCAGTCCACCGATAATCTGCTTATGAATTTCCAAACGCAGAATATTCAATGGACGACAGTACTTGTTTGAATGGCCAGCGTGATACTTATCGAGCGGGTTTGCTGATTTTCAATAGGACGCTACTTTTACCGTCTGGCCGAGAATCTTAAACCTTACAATATCTTACAATTGAGGCCAAAAGAAGGATTCACCCTGAAAAGAATTTTCGTAGATTGCTGATGTATTCTCTAAATATTATTTCTATGTTAATGGGCGTTGTTTTATACTAGTAGTTGAATATCGGGCCCATTCCTTTCATAGCCTTCACACCTGCAAGTATAAAGCAGACGGTTGGAAATCTCATGAACTATGCAAATGCAAAAAATACATAGCGAAAGCATCGCGGAGAGCACCTCCGCGGCGGCGGCAGGCTGACCTCTCGTGGAGTCCTAACCGTTCCCCATATCCCAACACGGAAGATTTTCATGGAATGCTCTGGAGTACCGAGTTCTTCTTACAATAAGACCCTACGGTCCTTCAAAAAAAAGATTGGAAATGAACCCTTCCCGAGTGCCGTCGCAAGGGAGGTCTTTGAGGTCGTGGCGCGTTTTTTAAAAATGGTTTGTTGCTTGTTGTAGGGGTCCATGCAAGGTTTACAAAAATGGGTTTCATTTTTGCTATGCGTTTCTGGGGAGGTCAAAAACTGAGTGAGAAAACAATTTGACGCTCAATTTGGGCTCTGTGTAGCTGTACGACTGTTGCATAGTGCAAGCATTATGAGGTGTCCTTCACTCACTATGTATTGAAAAGATAGCAAAGTAAAGCCAATAAGAAAGTGGACGGAGGGGAGTAATACCGAAGTTACTTGAACGATTCTCGCAACCGCTGTTTCGCGGTCGGCGGATGGCGGAGTGGATAGTGCGGTGGGCTCTCGCGAAGAAAGGTTCTTGGATCGATCACCTTCGAACGGTCTATTTGCATTTTTTCGGATACTTTATACGTTTTTCGGTTTTGGATTTACGACACCCATTTTTGACCACGGCGCAGCCTAGCGCCGACTTGCTGCAAGAGCATTCTTCCACTGAATTGTTGGCCAACCTGCGCACGCAGGGGCTGTTAAGCGCTCATCTCGAGGAGAAAATTTTTGCTGAAAGTCTGTATATAGAGGTTATTAATGGCCCTGATGACGATTCTGACCTTTAAAATTGGCGTCTAGGTCAGTTGGCACCAACCTGACTCTGGATACCCCCTCACGCCAGCTGCGGGTTGGGATGTTGTGAGAATCCCTTGAGAAACTACAATGCTGCCTCACTATGTGCCAAATAAAGTACTTTTTACCTTGAATTGTATTGTTTTCGATGCAGTGTCGACGAAGGTCTCATCTGCTATGCATACTTAACATTATGAATAGAAAAAGCCTCGGAAAAATGGTTCAAAATCGCTTCTCCCCAGCAAACTTTGCACTAAAGGTTTTGAACACTAAATACCCAGAAACGCATAGCAAAAATGAAACCCATTTTTGTGATCCTTATTCGGACCTCTACAACATGCAACAAATCATTTCCGAAAAGCGCGCCACGACCTGGAAACCGTACTTTGTCCAGTGCCACTTTTTGTCTCAGTCTCATACGCGCTGGAGAGCGAATTGTTTTTCCTCTGAAAGGCTTTACAAGTTTCGTGATGTAACGATTGCAGAGCTCGTTTTCTGTATATCTAATCATTTCACGAGAGTGGGCAATGGTTATCGTTTCATCAGATGTAGGCCGATTAGATTGTAAACTGGATCAGCCTGCTTTACGTCGTTCTTTGTCCAACGCCGCTTGTCATACAGTATACAAGAAAGTATATCTCAAAAAATTACGGTGTAGATGCGACACGGAAGGCGTTTCTAGGATTAATATGGAAGGTTCGCTGTTTCTCGCTCTACGGGATAGTCTTCAGTTCCTTTACGACAGTTGACGACATCATTCTTGTACAGTGACGCATACTTCCTCGTGCATTCAGGAGACATACCTGGTGATTTGATACAATATTGTTTTCAGTACATAACCACCAATCGCGTTTGTTTATTGAGGAGCTTTCATAGTTATACATTGGCACTGGTACAGTTTGGAGGCCTTTGTGCTTGGAAGATTGATCGATGCTTGAGAGTGAATGCAATGAGCCCTCAAACGAAGAAGATTCACCGGCACATGCTCTTGATGCTCATTTTACAGGTTTCCACGTTGTTCTTTTGAGAGCGTAGGGCTCACATTGTTTTATTGCAGTGTACGCGAAATCCTCGACGCACCACGACATAAGCTGCTGTTTCAAAGCAAAATTACGGCCAGCAGAGTCACTGTGCAGAACGAATGAGACACCGTGCTTTCCCTCTGTCCGCACTAATGCCGAAAAACGATAATAAAAGAAAAGATAATCCGGAATAGATGTTCCTTCGGATCAGGGCTTGGGGGATCATGGCGCAAAAATGGACTGTGACCTTCAAGACTACAGGTTTGGTGACGGGAGCATCTGATCGCTACCCATCTCTCCAGCGATTCATTTACAAAAAAATTCTCCCCTCTTAAAAAAGATCCAGATACACAATGTAGCAAAATCGTGCAGAGTGGAAAGCCTAATGAGGTTTTCATAGCCTAGTCCCGCCCAAAGAGCCCGCCCTTGCTTTCGTCGACTGCAAAGAGCTCTGTTGAAACCATAAGTTCCAGAGCCATACGGAGTCTGCGTGAGATAGTAAGCGCGAAAAATGGAAAAAGTGAAAATCCTGAGAGGCTGCCCCTCGCTTTTTGCTCATTTCTATCCTGATTCAGAAAAAAGAATAGAAAAGAAAGGCCATTAGGTTTCACCCACCTTTCCTCGAGTCAAAACAAACTCTGGTACCTAAATCAATTGCAATTTAAAGAAAAAAAAACAGGAACAAGCCAATTCCTCCTAAGAGCACTCTGAGCGGTCCAAGCAAAATTGCTGGGGCGCGCTCTGACGTGTATTCGAGTAAACTAGAAGAAGATAAATATTCGATATTCGAATAAACCGAGAAGAAGATAAATACGAAAGAGTAAATACGAACGAGAGCAAACCTCGAAGGCCGAGGTACCGGGGGAGGGATTCTGTGCAGGACCAGCCATGTGGAACGCGAGTTTTCAGCAAAGTGGGGTGTCTTTGAAGGACCATAACTTCCTCAAAAGCGGACCTCTGGGAAGAGGAGACCGTATTCCCGTAGAGGAAGGTTTGCACTTTCTAAAAGTACTGCAACATTTATGAAGCCACAAAAATCACAGAGAAATCTGCCATGGGGATTGTTGGGGAGTGATTTCAGCTGAACAGGTTTGGATCAATTATATTTTTTCGGCAAAGAAACTCTCAAGCATGTTTAAACAAATCTGAGAACGGTTTCGAGTGTTTGAAGATTTTCTCTTTCTAAAAACTTCTTGAACTGTTTCTGAAGTTCTCGGGATTCATGAGATCTCGCGATGGGGATTTCTTGGGGAACACTCCCAGCAGCCGCGCGAAAAACCCGTTTCCTGTGTACCGTTTCAAGTGAGCGTGTTCGAATAGCCAGGAACGCATGAAAAACGTATTCTGTGGTATAGCAGGAGCAGAATATGGTTCGTTTTAGCGCCGATCACGCTGACTTTGGATGCGCCGCGCACTGGTCCGCGCAGAAGTGATGGGATGGTGTAACTTGTGCGTAATGTCTGTCCACGCGAGCAAATGTGTCTATAAGGTTCAGGGAGGTCCATGGCGAGCCTGTGCACTTGTTTACAGTGTTTTCCGTTGCGTATGATGGAGCATGTCCCTGTCGACGCTGCCAGATTCCGAGCTCCGCCAATTGCTGGACATCAAGGTAAAGGAGACCTACTGCTGGAAAACGTCTATACGGACGATAAGGTAGTCCTGTCTCGTGTCAAGAAAAGAAACAGGTTGGCTCAGCGCCAAGCGCGACCGCGGACACGGAGACGGGGGTGTTCGTCCGCATATCATTGGCTATCGCGAACTCAGAGTTGTAGTTGTACGTTTAGAGCCGTCCCCTCAACGACTTAAGGAGGTGGATGTCGACCTATTAATTTGCAGTTATTCAATAGTGTTTGATGATATAAAAAGTTTGTACAGATTTTTTGCATATTCCGAGTTCCCTAAAAAAGCGCAAGTTCCGGCTGCAAACAACAGGACAGCACATTGTAATTGCCGCTGTCGTTACTGGCTGCCTCTTGCGCTCACGCGTACGACCTCCGTGGCTCCGGGTGCGCCCAGCGTCTCCTGGGCCAAAACGACGCCAGTAGTGTTTGTGGGAACTCTCGTCAACTCAAACATGTGCCTCTGTGAGTGTATGTGTATGTGTGTGGAATTCGTTCCTGATATAATGGAATTTTACGCAATATAGCACTTATCAGGTCTCTTTAAGACTGTGTGTCGCGACTTTGCTGCTCAATGGTCGGACCCATTTTGTGCAATGTAATATGCTTCTTATTCACCGCGGCGCTCAAGCAAGTGTTCTGGAGTGCTACATTGTGGCTTGTTCATGTCTCGTTCCACATATTTTCTCCAGCAATTGTTCTTGTGTTTATGAAGGACTATAGGAATTATATTCTCATTGCACTACGCCTCAGGAAACCTAGTCAGATTACGAAAGTGACGGCTAGCGAGCCAAGATCGGCTCGATGAGGGCACAAATAGGAACTTTGTTGATCACTGTCTATTTTGTTTTATAATGCATGTCAGTTATCGTTCTAAAAAACTGTATTGGTTCTACATACGAGCGTCCGATCCATCATGAGAAAGGGTTGCAGTATGTGATTGCATAAGCTTGGAAAGCCGGCTGTTTTAGACTCTAG
Source organism: Cooperia oncophora (assembly GCA_036418165.1). Classification (NCBI taxonomy): domain Eukaryota; kingdom Metazoa; phylum Nematoda; class Chromadorea; order Rhabditida; family Trichostrongylidae; genus Cooperia; species Cooperia oncophora. The sequence continues at coordinate 4,328 of MU952613.1, read as the reverse complement.
CAACCTCAAACGAATCGTGGTTGTAGTGATTGCAAAATTTTTTTCAAGGTCTTCCATACGCATTTGACCAAATTCAAAAGTGGAAAGCCTTATCGATCCACTTCTCATGGAATGACTGATGATTATCTATCCCCTTCCGAAAAAATGGAGGCAATTATCAAGCGACGCTTACTCAGGAGCAGCTCACACTTGCTATAATAATTCATGAATACTGTGGAGGAAGATATGAAAAAAAAATTATAGCTCACAATTGCGGATGTAGTTTGTTATGACATCAGTGACGTAGAGGCACTACCACTCGAAGGGTATATTGAAGCGAATGTTGAGGGTGTTCACCTAGGTTTTTTTCCATCTGCCTGCAAAAATCATCTTGGTTACTGTGGAAAGTTCTGGTAGGAAAGTTCGGGGTTCCAAATGCATGAGGACCTATACTTTTTATTAACCTAGTAATATGGGTGGAATCAAAGTGACTAAGAGCCTGTTAGGTTACCAAGTGGTATTATTTGCGCCTGCAGAGCTGCTTATATTCAACGATGGGAAAACTGTACATCTCCGATAACGTGTCTGCGAGCGAGTAGCAGTTGGGGGCTATCATTAGACATACCGGTAGAGGGATCATTAGTCAACGTGTTCCGATGTAGTGACAAATGCTTTCATGTACATAACACACAATGGGACATAAACAACTTATCTCCTATGTGAACGAAAAAACGAGCAGAAATTGATGGAAAAGGGGCAGTACGCAAGTGTAGGAATGTTAGATTAGCAGCGGCCTGGAAAAGAAATGGGTCATCTGTCCAGCCGTTCTAAATATCAAAATATTGCAGGCTTTCAAAAGGTGAAATGAGAGACCATCAGAAAGACAAGTACAACTTATAGCTTTTAGATCCACACGAGCTTTCAAATATTAGCTAGGACAAGAGGGGCCATCCAGATCGCTAGGACAGCTCAGCCATTTCAAAACAAAACCCTTCTGGAAATCAAGTACACAGAACAACCATCGTTGCCATGTTTGCCAGTCCACACGAGTTTTTTCTCTTGCAGGGAGGTCGTCCAGGCCATGGTGAGCTTTTTGGAAGCGGTTTCGTTGCATGATGTTGGAGTCCATCGCTGGAGCCAACAGAAATGGGGTTTCATTGTTTGCCGCAAAGATATTGGGAATGTCAAAAGAAGGCAAAAGGCACGCACAAGTCAAAAGCCGAAGTCAAAGAAAGAGGGCGATTCAGGGCGACTCGATTAGCTCGCGTTTTAGCTGTTGCGTTGAGGCGTGTATAGCTTTGCCAGATTAAACACTGGCATATAAGGCTTTTCGCGAGTACTGTTGACTTGGTATGTGTATTTAGTCCTAGTCTGAAGTTTTCCAGTAGAAACCCCCCCGCCATAGCTTCTTCAATGGCTGCGGGCAGCCTCATGCGCGCTCACCTATCGTAATGGACAAAGCTGTGGATAGTGCAAGAACGACTCTCAATCCAAAGGCAGTTTGCTGATGCGATTGCGCTCTTGGGGACATCTCTTTTCTTTTTTCAGATTCCGGCCTCCTTATGTTACAAAATACCTGATAATGTGTATAATCCACACATATGCCACTCAAGGGTTCATCTCATCCTACACTAACAGTGGTTGTACAGGGTTTTTTTTTTTATTGGTGTCATCGTTGTGGCGTAAGGGCTTTGTTTAGCGCGGCGATGTTGGCTTCAACTTCTTTGGCTCGTGGGCCAGTATTCAGCACCGTATATCGCAACTGGTCCTATATAGATCTTCGATTTGAGGCGATCTGGTATCGTCTTGTCGCAGAGAACGCCAGTCATAGACCGCCACTTAGACCAGACTGCACTCACACGTGCGCTCACTTCTTAGGCAAGACTACCGTAAAACGTAGATGTTGATCCGAGATATTTGAACGTTGTTGTTCGCGTGTAGCAGCAGCGTCCAGCGAACGCCTAAAGGACTGTATGACGTTCAATCTGAGTCCGAAGTTTGCTAACCGTTCAGTCCAAGCTTGCACTTGTTCCTCGAGACCATTCTTATCCTCGCAGGCCAGCATAACATCGTCAGCGTAGAGAAGCGTCCAGGGAGCCGGCTTCTGGAGGTCCCGTGAAATTCATGACGACAACGAAGAGCAGCAGGGAACCCATCGAAATGCCTGCTGGACTTCGCACTCGACTCGTCGGGCTGAAGTACAGGATGCGTACCCACTCAATCAGCTCTTCGGGAACGCCGTGCTGCCGTAAGGCATACCATATACACTGCTAAACATAACGATAGTTCCACCCGTAAATCTTGCAAATACAATCTTCTTACACGTGTTTTCAAAAACGCCAGTAAGTAGTCGGGCGGGAGTTTACGGAACTTTGTGTTCACGATGGCGAGATTATGGGCTTCTGCATATTCCAGATGCGTTCGCCATCGACGTTACGTGTTCCATAACCGAACCATGACAACTGTAACCGTCTTTCGTTGCGCCTACGTGCCCGTTAAGGTCACCAGCGACAATTACGTCTTCTGACGGTACCTCAGCTGTCTTCTCCTCGAGCAGAGTCCAGAACTCGTCCTTTGATTGTTCAGTGCATCCCGTCTGCGGAGCGGATGCACAAGTTGTTGTTCGACAGCAAGAACAATCTTCATCAAACGGTCGTCGAAACGTTCCACGCTAGCTATCGAGTCACGGAAACGTCGTGAGACGATTATGGCCACACCGTTAGTGGTCCTTGGCTTGCCGCAAAGAATGGCTTTGAAGCCGCGACCAATGTCTCTCGACTTGCAACTGGACCATCTTGTTTCCTGCACTGCACAGAGATCGATTCGTCTGCGCTCTAGTGCCTCTGCCAATTCACATGAACGTCCGGTCAAGGTTCCAACGTTTAACGTTGCAATACGGACTTTACACGCTACACTGCGAGACTTTTGGACTAGCCTGGTCGCCCCCAATGCCCCCTTGCATCGAGGACGCTCGCATACTTTCCACAATCGCAAGGCCGTACAAGTGCGCGCCGCGGACGCCGTGGCATTATCTCGTGGTTCATGTGGCATATCAAACATTGTGGTTGGCATGGGGTGTTTGTAAGTCGGCCAGTTACCTGTCACCTGCATTCGGATGTCTGCGTTTAGCAGCTCGCAAGAGACGAGCTGTTCCCAGTGGCACCACGTGGAGGAGCAGACTTCACCACCTTTTCATTCTTACACAAACTCATGATTAGCACCTACAAAATTTAGGAAAGGAAGGACACATGTATACTGCATCATTTACACCTGAGAAGTCGAAGAATTCCATTTTCTTTTCGCACACCTGAGAAGTCGAAGAATTCCATTTTCCTTTTCGAGTTCATTTCCTCCCGGCAAGGGCTCATGAGGTATTTGATAAAAGCCTAGACTTTAAAAGTTGAAAAAGATTCGGGTTGCTCGTTTAGGCGCTCTGGAGCTAACATGGTATCCTCTAAAAATTACTGAAATGGAATTGGAACGTTTTGGAATGGAAATTTATGACAGTTGGTCTCGCCTCTGACCTACACGGCTACGGAGATGTGAGAGCTGGGGTGTCGCTGCCACCCAAATGTTCGATCCATGAACAGCAGAGGGGCTCAAGAATTTTTTTTGTTCAAAGGCAGCGCCCGCCCGCGTTCGTTTTGATGAGTTATGGGGCTCAAACATTGACAATAAGGTAGAAAGTAGTTCATTCGTGAAGAAAAATGTATGTGTATGCCAGTATTCCGTCCGAAACATCCGGTACCGTATGCCGCACTACCAGCAGTGGACAAGGAAATCGACCGACTCGAAGCAAATGGAGTAATTTCGAAGACCAACTACTCAGAATGGGCTGCACCCATAGTCATTGTCAAGAAGGCCAATGGATCTCTGCGGATCTGTGCTGACTTCTCCACGGGCCTGAACGATGCTCTGGACCTTCATCAATATCCACTGCCGCTACCCGAAGACACGCGACACTCACTGGAGGATCAATTTGGAATTTATCAATTCTCCCACATCGATTTTGCTGACGCCTATCTTCAAATCGAAATGGACCAGGAGTCGAAACAACTGCTGACGATAAATACTCATCGAGGACTTTATCAATACAACAGGCTACCGTTCGGCGTCAAATCGGCTCCAGCGATTTTCCAACAGATCATGGATGCAACACTGGCAGGTCTGCAAGGAGTCGTAGCCTATTTGGATGATGTTATCGTCATGGGACGCACACAGGAGGAGCACCAGAAGAATCTCCACGCCGTTTTCAAGAGACTCGCAGAAAGTGGATTTCACGTGCGCTTGAAAAAAAATGCCACTTCGCACGACTCGTATCAACTACCTCGGATACCTAATCGATAAAC
>MU952607.1:0-10238 GCA_036418165.1 Cooperia oncophora | reverse complement strand
GGGATCCTGTGGCGGTGCCGGACCCTGTATGTACTCGCAGCCTCTGCGAAGTAATCTCGCAGCTCCAAGCCCATTATGTCAGCAACGATATTTTTGTTGCTTGCGCAGAATGCGGTATGATGTTCTTTAGACTTGCACGCCCTGCAGCGAGCCGTTGAAGAACAATGTTCTTTGCTGTGCACGCTACCGCACCTGAAACAGCCCCCGTTGCTGGCATGCACTCTTATGCGCGCTTTTAGGCTTGGATAGTGACAATAACGATTTTCAGTAGGGCGCAAGTGGCTCACAAAAGAATTTAGGCGTGAGGTTGAAGTGCATTGCGATAGTCGACTACGGATTCACACCATATTCGACGCGCATTCCCAAAAAAGGCGGTCGTAGCCGATTTGTGACGTCATGCCTTGCGCTGCTGTAACAAAAGCGTGAACTATTTTAGGGTACAATGCACTGTAGGCTAGAAAATCATCAGCAAGAAATCATAAAATGGCACTATTCAACTAATACTGCCCGAGAAAGTCAAACTAAATTTTTTTGTTAAAACTTCGCCTACAGAGGTAGTTCGGTATCCTGATCATGAAAATAGCACTCGTTTTCGGCGATCAGTTTGACGCCGCCACCTTTCCCACAAAATCCAATGTAAATTTGCATAGTAGGGTTATTGGATGTTCTGATAACGAATGCCTAAGTTTTCAGCCATGACGCCATTGAGCGCCATTAGGCGCTGATCTGGCGCCATACTCTTTTTTATCAAAGTTGATAAAAACCTGTATAGTGGGGTTGATTGATGCCCTGATCACGAATATGACATTTATTTTTCTGGGTCTGTCTGAAAGGAAGAGTGATTTCCTTTAAGTCAGGCCAGCATTAGCAAAGCGCAGATAATCGCAGCGTCTTCCATCAGCGCCAGCGCCAAAAATGAATGTGATATTTGTAATCAAGATGTCAAATAACCTTCGTATACAAGTTTTCAGCGGATTTAGTGACCTCGGGCATTGAGTCGAATTACCTCTCAGACCCAACTTTCAGCCAAATCTACCTCTATCTATCTAGGGAAAAGTCGATCAAGGTCGGGCTTGTTTTCGGAAAAGACTTGGGGGTTTTTTCACGTAAAAGAGCGGTCGAATGTGGGAGATTGAGTCCGTAGCCGCCTCAGTCCGTAATGCATTCAAGCTCACGCCCAAACTGTTTTGTGAGCCACTTGCGCCCTACTGAATAATCGTTATTGTTGGATAGTGCGGGCAGCCAGATGAGAAGTGTAGTTCTGGCGGCCAAAAGAAGCACCTCGCCTTTTTGAATTCTCTCCGGACTTGGAGGTAAGTGCTTTTGCAAAAGGTTGCAGGCGAGTTTACGCTTCCGTGCGCTGAAAAATCATTAATATTGGATCTAGCCGAGCGCGACTCTAGAAAGGATGGACGAGGGCGGGCGCGTGGGCGGTGTGCTAGCCCCGATTGCGTGCAGCTGAGTCGTCATCACTCGGTTCCCTTGAATGAGACGCACAATGCGACTCGCTGTAAGTGCGCGTACTGGGTGGAGCTAAATTGTCATCACGAAGCTCTCTTAACGGTGTTGCATGATGCGATTCGCCGCAAGTGCGCAGACTGGGCCTGTTTGGCGATCGCTCCCCTGCGTGGTCCAGTTGCTCGATGATATTCGATGATATCATCAGTCGGAGGGAACTTGCCAGCTGCAGTTGCGCTTTGAATGCTTTTTCTGAGCAGTAGACTGGGTTTGTTGAGCTCCTTGCGAGCTTCGGTAATGGCGCATTCAGCGGCGTCGGAAGTTGCGCGCAGCTCGTTGAACGAGATGTCGTATTGTGTGAGCAAATCGATCAGCTGCGCTGCCGGATTTTTTTTCCTGAAAAAATAAATTTGGAAGTGGATTATGTTATGTGATTACTAATTATTGTTATGTGATGTTATGTTATGTGATGTTATGTGATGACTTGTAATGTCATCAATCAATACTGAGCCATTGGTGATGAGATCACACAGGCTAGTTTCGTGTGCCGCATCTTTCTCCACCTGTGAAAGGTTTTGGATAAAACAGGCAAGCTCGCGCGTTTGTCTTCACGTTCTTGATTAGGCATTGTGCCATTTCAGAACAAGGGAGCCAAAACGTGCCGATTATTTCCTTCGCCTTGTTAGGTTCATTCAAGCGCGGCACCAATGCGGTCGGGAACTCTTCCTCATCGCTTACCTGTTTTGTGCGGCGACTGTTCTTGTTCACTTGCGTGAATGAGTGCACTAAAGGTTGCTATAGCTTTGGGTTGGTCAGACCCGAATCGCTCTTTACCTTGACATGGGATGTGGTTGAAAACGGCATTTACTATGCTCATTCTATTAAGAGCGCATAGACGGATTTCTTGTACTTAGGATTGTGAGTAAAGGGAGTCTGGGATGCCTCACCTCCTATAATGGTGCCGCATGTAGCGGGGCGGACGTGTCATGTTCAGGGGCGAGACTGTCGTAAAACAGATGATGTTCGGGGAAACAAACATGCCGCATGGTTTCAAGTTCGTCCGTGGCCTCCGAATTCTCACATTCGGATATGCAGTATGGCTCGCGTTCTTCGTCCCAGAGATGCTGTGTAGCCTCTGAATCGAAAAAGGTGCTCCTAGACTAAGATGCGGCCGTGAATATGTTTATTGAGATGGCCCGCTACTTCCCCCAATCCAATGTCATAAAAATGGAACTAGATAAAGGGGATTTCAGAAACTCAATACTTTGCTACGGCGGAGTTTCTGACTGATATAGCATCAACGCCTGAATCAAATATTTATTGAAAATTGAATGCACAAAGAGGAACCAGGATGAGCAAGTTAACCCGCATCTGAGTTTAACTTGCGGGTACACCTTCAAAACAAATACTTACAGCGATGAGTCAAATGTGAATAGCGAGCAATTATAAGTAAGGCAATTGAAATAACACTTGTTAGAATATCAAAAGTCATGCGCTAACGGTGGTTCAGTGTAGTAACTTGGGTAATTAAACTTGATGGATATTGCAATCAAATGCATAAGGCCTGTATTATACAGGGGGCTACGAAATACAAGGCATATACTACAGTTATGGATATTGCAATCAAATACAGGAGGCATGTACAATACAAGGCTACGAATAAGACCGGTAGGACAGTAAGGCAGAGTAAAACGAGCTAAGCGCTGGCTAAAAAAGAGAGTTGACAGTAAGAATGGTACACAGAATGAATAAGAATTTCTATGCTCGGGATGTTCACATGCTTCTCATGAGCCGCCACGCTCTTGAGAGCCCACATGCTGTGAGGAAAGAAGGAAAAAGCTCTGTGGAAGATCTCGCCCCTCCTTTTATACTCAGGTATCGGGCAGCTCGGGTTATCAATGCTCTGATCTCTTTAAGAATGCGTGAAAAGCGAAGCCACACTCTTACTCGTTCGGATCGTTAACACTGCCTCTACTGTTATGCTCTGCCGTCACTCACCTGACAGTCTACAATATAATGAATAATACTGCGAAGAGACGTAAGATTAGTGAACATCTACATGCAGCGATTGCACATGAGACATAAATGAGTACGATCGTCCTGTATTGTATGAGTCATTGTTGAGCTTTCATACAGAGGACGCAGGTGCGCTTTGAGAAGCACATGGAGACGATAAGTGTGCCAGCGTCCCCTTCTCCTACTAATGCAACACGAATGACCAGGAGCACTTAGTAATACGGGGTAAACGAGCCTTGAATTTACACAGAAAGTTAATCGCGCTATCCGAGATGAGGAAGGTCCTGACGGCGTTTTCCTCCTCGGCATGGTCGATTCTGCGACGAAAGCGTAGATTCTTGGCATGAAAGGAATCCTCCAAGCACATCAGTCGTTTTCGGTGAATTAAGGCGACACCGTTGCTGGTTGGCTTTGTTGAGTGGTTGTAGCGGTCGCCACGACGAACTGGTCAACAGCAGTCAATTTAGCTGCGATGAGGGCACCAACTTCAGTTTTTCCGGTTTCAAGGGGCCCTCTATGGCGAGAGTGCGTGATTTTCCACGCCAACGTACAACGCGCGTGAGTTATCTTTTCCGGAAACGGATGAACCCGGATCCCAGAGTGATGTTAACAAGATCGATGCTGACGTAGTGGGAAGCTCGTCAGAACGGCGTCTGCTGGCGTACTCAGCATCCAGGACTCGAGGATCGGGCTTGGCTCGCGAGGACGATGTAGGATCACTGATAGTTGCGTAGGTCTGGTTGCTAGCCAGGAGAGTGAATAATGGGTCTGTTCCTGTTGGCGATCGTCCAAGGTGCACGTACTATCAGATTTCTGCCTCGTTTCGCTCAGTATCGACTCTGCCATGACGTCGAATCTTTGTGATAAGAGCACGGTGGTAAGTACAGTTCCGAACGAAGTTCAACTTCGATGGCTTGGCGGCCGCTGTGGGAGGCTGTCGCGGCTACGTACGCAGAAGAACAGAGGTGTTGACAACCAACTTATGAGCGATGGCGGGAGCGCGTCCACCCGCTTTCGGCATTCATGGTGATGAGGTCCATCAACGTAGGGACGGGGAGGGCACTCATGCTGGAAATAGAGGTATGTCATCATGACTGCCTTTGTCGTCGAACCATATGCTGTGGGCAGCTGGAGCGGCACTGGCGACTGGAAATAGTGGCACATGCGTCGTCTCGCTGAGGCACGATCGCGCCTTTAGTTGACGAGTCGCCCTCTCGAATAGAAATGCACTGCAAAACCGCTGGTGTCAGACGAGTGACTTGCAATGGCAGGATTCCTTCTTGTGGATCCGTTGATAAGAACAGAGCAATAACGAGGTAGCGTTGGGCCTCGACGGAAACCGGTGAATGAAAAAAATTGTTTGGCAGTGGATACATTGACCCGGCTTAGGGCTAAAAGGAGCAGATCGCGCTCGACTTTGGTGGGGGAGTCATACAAGTTTGGTGAAACTCGTAGTGCTTCGTGACAACCCTCAAAGGTGGCATAAAAGTCGTTGACCTGCTAAAGATCCTGGCCCCGACGAGTAACTGAGAGAATCTTGCGGGGCGATAGGGTGGGAGTCGTGAATGAATTCGTGAACTCGCTGTAACTACTCGCTGCTACCAGTCATGGGCCTGAGATCAATCTCCTCAGGCCTCCTCTGACAGAGTGCAGCTACACTAAATACCGTTCCACCTTCATTATTCTCCCGTAAAACAGAGAAACGAATGATTATAAAGCACAGCAACTACAATAGCAGTAAGTGAATAACAATATAGCCCTGCAAGCTGCGGTGGCTTGTCAACGAATGGCATGTCGAGCGATCAAGCGGTCGCGAGCGGAACTGTAATCAACGAAATTTAACGAACACCGTTACTCCGCCTGCCAACCAAGCTGCTGGTTACTAATCAATATATGGGCTTACAACGACGGATTGCAACGATAACACTGTATCGGCGCAGTTTGTCGACGGGGGGCATTTTGCTTTCCATAGATGTGTCGACCCATCTAGGTAGCCGTTTCTCGAGTTGACACGTTTTAGGATAGTGGCTAGACGATCTTACTTCAGCTTCACAAGAGTTCACAAGTTTTACCAGAGTGAGATTTGTAAACCGGAACTAGGGAAGCAATGATAATACAAAATGCCCCCCCCCCCGTCGACAAACAGCGCCCACTGTATCTAGCTAGTGGGTCTCATGGCTTTATGTTTGGCACATGATATTATCTTCAGATATACTCTGTAAGAGGGACAGCTAAGAAGACTTGTGGTACTTAGTTGAGATGAATAGGCTATCACTCCTACTGGGCCGAATCTCCTGCGAAGTACGAAACATTCTAGGCTACGGTCACGAGCGATAAATGATGGGTTTTTTCGATCAAACACTTGTATATATGTTCTTTGCGATACCTTTGCAGAACCAGACGACTATCAATGATCACAATTCTGAATTTGTTTCCATAAAATACTGCACAAACTGTGAGTCAGACTGGGCCAGGACCTTTGCACGTATCATTGCTATTTGTCCGCTCGGGAAGTGTGGGCTGATTGAGATAGTAATGGAGAATGAACCTGGGTCCTATAAGTGAGCGATACAGCTGGAGTCAGTGGTTGCCGCGCGGAGACTGCATAAAAATAGCCGCGGCGCATTTCATGAAGAAGACGGCCCTTCAGAGCTTTTGATGAAGTTATGAGAAGTGCTTCACTTTGAATTGCTGGAGAGTGGCGCTGCAGTGAGGGCGATAAAGTGCTTAACCAAACACGGAATTGCTGATCAGAGAGTGGAAGCTGCAGTGAGGGCGATAAAGTGCTTAACAACTCCGGACGATCACCTATACAATCCTCAAGTATTAAACACAACAGTGGCTGTTTTTTCCGAGGGCCGTCTCCATGTTGGAAAAAGTCGGGCTCATCAGGAAAATTCCAGGACACTGCTTAATATTACCTTATGTGCTTCTGACTTGCGCCGTCCCAACTCCCAACTCTTAGGTCATAACCGTGAAAAAGGCACTTCAAGAACTCCTTTCACAAAACTAAAACTGTCATAATCTGAGCCCAAGCCTAGAGGATGAAGGAGCTTCGAGGCGGAAGATCAAATTTCAAGAAGAATAATTTTATTCGAAATAGTCCGAGCAGTCCAAGCCTTGCAATTTCTCGAACGCCCTTCCAAGTTTATTTGCGCCCCTGAGACGAAATCCATCAGAACGACAACCCAGCGATCATGGCCAGGAACGGAAATACCCAACTTCTTGGGACGATAAGAAGCACTTTTTGCTCGCTGCTGTTTTAGTAGTCGAGTATTGATGGAGCGACGGTCGACAAAGTTGGCTATGCAAGTGAAAGCGGATAACAAAGTGGGGACGCAACCCTTTAAAGGCCACGGGTCCCCGCGATGAGGAGCCCTTATTAGTGGTGTGGTGAAATAGGGAAGGCAAGCTTTATCAAGCGACTCGACTCGTCTGTAAAGAGAAAATGCCAAAGGGAACGTTGGAAACGCCCCTAATAAAACCACTCCACTCCCAGACAGTTGTACGGGTAAAAGACCGAAATACCGCATGTTGAACCGCATTCAGTCATTTCATCCTTCTTAATAGGCCCTATGACACAGCAAGAAACTATGGAAGGTCTCCCTTTCATGCTACTTGTGAGGCAGCATCGCTTTTGGCTGAAGGCGGCCATTGAGGGCGGAGTCTGGAAGCGGAGTCACCGGAAAAAGGGAGGTGTCACTGAGGCAACTTTGCGTCATAGCTCCGTTACCTTACAACTTTCCGCCGCAAAACTGGCACAAGGTTTTCAACCGCGGACCGCGCTAACCTCCCACACAGCCTTTAGCATTTTCATAGATCATCGCGGACCGTTCATTCAATCAATTCAAGTCTTGTTTCAAAAGATAAAAAATTTTCCTAGATGAGTGCGGTACCCATGTCAACACCATGGTCGCCCCTCACCTTCTCATTGAGCTCAGTGGCATCCGTGAATTCTCATGTCATGGTCATAGTAACCCGCGCCTTTATTGTGAGACCAGATGGCTTCACCGGCTGGCATCAACGAGCTCCTTTCGAGATACGGCATCCACACATTTCATTAGCCGCCTAGTATCAGGCTTTTCTTTTACCTGAACAGGTGGTCAACATTCTTTGACCAATAGCATCATACCTGCTACTTTCAACACTATTACGGTGTATGGAGTGGTGGTAAGGAGCGTTGATCAAGTGGACAGAATGCAGAGAAGCAGTCGGTATTATCGCAGCATTTCCGATCATTACGAATGCAGGTGATGCGCCGATGGAGCCAGCTCTACAAAGCCGGGCCGCTATCAAAGAGGGTGCCTGGGGTGTGCTCTGGAACCGCCTTAGAAATTTTTAAGGCTGGCCCCGCTTACTTTGACGCACGCTCCACACGCAACAGGTATGCCTTACACTTGTGAACGGGTGACCCCTCGATGACCTTAAACCACTCTTTCCGGTGTCTGGAGTGCTCTGGGAACGTTTTGCGAATTTTTTAAATTTGCTCCATCCACCTATTAGCACGCCGTCGCCGCCAAACGTATGCCTGCGTCTTTTCTCGACTAATAATAGGACCAAACTGCGACTGTTTTGATTACTGTTCCTTCGGTTCTCAAATGGCACGCCTTCCGCCCACGTGGTTGGCCACAGCACGCCGCAAACATGGTGGACACTTGCCAGACGTTATCTTCGTCATGGACTTTCCTGCGATCTCTAAGCATTTTCGGAGACCGAGTTAACGGCCTTTGTGTTTGAAGCGCCGGTCCATCTCAAGTACGTCCGCCCATTTGGGTGTGCTCTCCTCTGGTTTGCATCTTGTCATGCCTTTGCAGCTATTTCCTCATGCTCGCGGGACTGCTTTGGAACCGAGTTATGATTTTTTTCAGTGACATCGCTAACTTTTGACGCACCGTGGGCGGGGCTTACCATGATCATGGGTGCTATTTATGTTTTGTCCCATGCTCTACCCATCCCCACCATGACCCGACCTCTCCAAGTTGTTGTTCAGGTGCCTAAATGAATTTCGCTGTGACAAACAGACAGACAGACAGACCACACAGCACCCGGACATATGCGATTACACTACTAATATGAGAAGCACGTTTCGACCGTAACGGCAGGAGTGATGCCAACTGCATTGATGTTTTCGACTTGGCTTCTGATGAGAGTGCGTAAGTTGAGGCGCTGCGAGGTTGCTCGTTCTCAGAAAGCTATAAATAAAAAAAGCGGTGGTGAAATGTATTGTTTATGAAAGCCTGGCTTTCTGCGAAACCGTACATCTTACCGTATGTATAGATGCATCGAAGAAAGGATGGTTTCTGGAGTAGTCTCTTTCTGTTTCTCTTTCTCTCTCTTCTTTCTTCTCTCTTTCGTTCTTTGATGTGGCTGCTAATATACAGCCTCTGATTCTTTTTGATGTAGTCTGCCTGGGTTTTCTATGATTTTCCATTTAGTATGCTTTTCGAGGCGGAGGTGGTGTAGTGACAAGTGGCGCGCTTACCACTCGCGCGGCGCCGGGTTCGAATCCCGGGTCGACACCCGCCCAGGCCAACCAAGCCTTTCTACCCTTCTTGGGGACGGTAAATTGGTACCAGATTCGTCTGGGAGGATAAAACACTGACTTGTACATCGGCTGGCCACCGCAAGTCATTGTATAGGCCACATCGCATTCAATAAGCCACTACGATTCTGAATGGAAGTAGAATGCGTGCCGCATCCCACAAAGGGATTGATCAACGGCGAAGACTTTATCCTTTACCCTTTTATTGATTTTTCAGATGTAGCCTCTTCCTTATCACCCACTCCTAGCCGACGATTTCGCAGCTCAACCATAATGATAGGTAATCTGTGACTGATGTTCGCTCTCGTTTATTCGATGTTCGGGGTATCCTGTCAAGTCCTTCATCCTGGAGGGGGGACCACCAACCTCTCCCTCAAGGACTTGCATGTGTGCAACGGGTTAGAAAGTGAAGGCTGTAGGCAATATGTAGCTCTTCACCTGTGACTGTGGCTAGGTGGCTGTCGGTTTGATACTGCTCAAGGAAAAAGACTATAGAAAAGTCCACGAGTGATCGCTGTTCTCATTTCTATAGTTGGCGGGGTGTTGTTGAGCTTACCATAGTGACAGATGGCTCCCCGAAAAAAGATCAGACCGTGCAGAGCCTAGAGAGGACGATGCTGGTGAGAAGGAGGGGCGCCAGCGCGCGTGGCAGTCACACTCACGCCTAGGCGGAGACACGAAGGGATGGTGGTCCTGGAGGTCATAAGTGTCTACATCCCCCAACGCTGACTATTAGAACTGGCAAAATTCCTTCCTTCACACACCGGTTTACCTTCCCACCTTCCCACCAGTCATGCAAGTGAGTGCTCACCCCGTCCAAATTTACCACCAATCCCAACAAGAGTAGGCTTACTTCTCTCCGTGTCAGTATCATCTCACTTGGGCGACTACTTACATATGACAATGAGAAACGTGGATTCCTATAACCTGGACGAACGTGAGCGGAAAGAGGTGGGAGGTTTATGGTGGTGAAAGAAGTTGATGTAATGTATGTTAATGATGATTCATTCGTCTTCTGCCCCACGCTTTTCAACGCCCTTGAGCTTAACGTCATTCGTGTGGATCCCTGCTTCTCAACTACTTTCTCGAATCCCTTTGAAACTCACATAATCTTGAATGTGCCGAATGGTAAGCCTCTGTGACTCTCATGTCGCACAGCACGCCGCTCCACCTTACAATACCAAGCGCTTAGGGTGTGTTCGCGATTACGCGCTACGACGCA
>MU952605.1:0-10318 GCA_036418165.1 Cooperia oncophora | reverse complement strand
GTTGCTTACGCTGACTGGTGACCTCACTGCCAGGCTCACTCAAGACAGAATAACGAGATATGGAATAAATAACTTTATACTTGGTTTATTAAAACATCATTACACAAGCAAAGGTGGCAATAAAGCGAACTAAAACATGAAAAAAAACAAGCGTTCCAGAGTCCCGAGAAAAGGAAAGCGTTGTTAGTGACATATCGCGACATTTTCTTGCGCAGCCTTCCACAGATGCACCCGGAAAGCTTTTGCGTGCAGCTTTGATAGCTGATTTTTCAAAATCGAGTATCACTCGTCAAGGAGCATTGGAGGTGATAGTCGCTGAAAACTTGTCCCCAAGGGTAGTTTGACCTCCTGAACACGAATATCACATCCGCTCTGCACGAAACTGGCTGGCATGCGCCATAGGCGCCGGCGTCAAGGTACCCTAGATCACTAAATCCGCTGCAATTCGTACCAAGGGGTAGCTTGTTTTGCCCACGCCACAGGCGCTGACGCTAAAGTACCCACCGAAGCGCTGAAAAGTTGTACACGGAGGTTATTTGACATCTTGATTACAAATATCACATTCATTTTTGGCGCTGGCGCTGATGGAAGACGCTGCGATCATCTGCGCTCTGCTAAGGCTGAGCCTGACCTGAAGGAAATCACTCTTTCTCCCAGGCTCAGCCTTAGAAAGCGCTAAATGGCGCTGGCGTCGAAAAATAAATGTCATATTCGTGATCAGGGCATCAAACAACCCCATTGCGCAGGTTTTTACCGATTCTGATAAAAAAGGGTGTGGCGCCACCTTTTTTTAAGGCTTTTTTTCAGCTCTGACGCATTTGACGCCTAATGGCGTCAGAGCTGAAAACTAATTCGGTATTCGTGATTAGGACATTAAATAACCCTACTATGCAAAGTTACAGCGATTCGGTGAGAAGTACGCCAATTCGCGCCATTTTGGCGCCGAAGCACTGAAAACGTACTATATTCGTGATCAGGACGCCGAATTAACTCTGTAGGCAAAGTTTCAACAGTTTCAGCGAGTTTAACTTGGAGTACTAATAGTTGAATAGTGCCAAAACTTCTATCCTATACATCTACATCTATTCACTTACACATTTCTTGTCATTCTGTCTTGAGTGAGCCTGGCAGTGAGTGTTTTCTCCATAAGCTCTGTTTACCCTATAAGTAATATCTACAGTATAGTGTGATATATAAGTCCACTCCTGACAGAGTGAGGTTCAGTTTTATGGAATTTGCTGTTGTATTCTCTATGCTACGTCAATAAAGAAGCTATGTTACCCGTCGTGGACCACAGGCTTCACAACATGGCGACCACGGAACAACAAAAGGACCAGCAATCCGAAGAAGCAAGAAGCCGTACACAATTCCAAATTATTCTGGAAAGACGAAGCTGACTTCGCATCGACAAGTAAACTCAGCCACTTCCAAATCGGTAAAGAAGAAAAAGAAGAATCACCGCGCCTATATAGAAAACAAGACGAAACCTCCAAAGAAAAGAGACGAAGCTCTCAGCTCAGCATCATCATTTAACCGCCCGCGTCCAGCAGTCCCTTGCGTCGCATGGGTCATGTGTGCGTCATCCCTACGACTGATATCCCTATATCTAACTTTTAAGCAACCAAACTTGATCTCCATTCCCAAATGCGAAATAGCAATTACCGTCGATTGACCTACTGTAACGGCACAAACCCAACTCCAATCCTTCGGCTCGCCCACCCATGGCAAGGTGAAACATAGACAGAAGCTCCGAGAATGCATTCACGATTGCAAGCGATTTCGAAAAGGCTATCAACCAACTTTTCTCGCGGACCAAACGATGCGGAAACCATTGCAGACCAGACGTAAACACTGACACTGCGTAACGGCGACATCGATAAAGCGATGCTCTCCAACGACTCAAGGATTCCCCTCGCCCGTTCCAAGTTTGAACTGTAATCGAACACTCGATACGAATGTACCGAAAACAGAGAGGTTCAACAACTGAAATTGACGCTTGGAAACGAAGAAGGCATCGCGAAACAATGGAGAGTTCACACTAACCTTCCTAACACGCATTTTGGATGAAGATATTTGAGTGAAAACTATTTCAATAAGCAGAACAGAATCGATCCTCAGCTAGATGCACAATCAAACAACCCATCTATCAATCAGGACACGCTCAAGACGCCTCTAATTGCCCACAGGAAAGCAGGAAACATAAGCAAGATACATTTCATGTGCGGAGAAGCTGACAGCTGATTTGAAAACCGTAGCATGGATTTCGCAACTGTCTACGAACTTTTACGTTACCGCAATCAGGAAAGAGAAGAAGCATAGCTATTCCAAAAGAAGACTATCAGATCAATACTGTGATCGCTATGTCTATGCCAACTTATTGTGTCCGTTTTTTTTTCCGCGGCGCGAAGTGTGTTTCTCCCGGTAAGCGCTCTGGTTTAGCCGTATGAAGTTCATATCACTATGGTGTGATATTATAAGTTCCACTTCCGTGACGCGACAGTATGAGGTTCAGTTTTATGCGAATTTGCTGTGTATTCTCTATGCCTCGTCCTAAGAAGCTATGTTCACCCGTGCGTGGAACCACAGGGCTGTTCACCAACCAGTGGACGAGGTCACCCAGTCACGTAAGCAAATTAGAGTGGGTATGCCCAACTGGGCAAGGGAATGCTCAATTTAGCCTACGTTGACCTCACTTCAGCCACCTTCGCCGCTGTGGGTGACACCGCTGGAATCGCCTGTGGGGGCGACCTTGCCTAATTGGCTGCGCTGGCTGGTGCCTCTCACCAGCATTTCCAGCTCAGTGAATATTATTGATAAATAGAAGAAAGGGGAATTCTGGAATAAGTCTAGCGGAGAAGTTAAGGGTCACTTAAAGGTTTCAGAAACACAACGCCATATTGAATGGAAGGTGGGTCTGGAAAATGTGAAGAACTTACCTTCCACGCTATATGGATGACAGAAGTACTTACGAACTAAGCTAAAGGCAAACTTGTTAACAGCAGATCACCCTTTTTTGCACATTCAATTAGCACCATTCGCTTTTGATTCGCCTACTGTATTCTAGACCTCTCCTTCGAAGCGGTCAATAGTGTCCACAGTGCTCGCCTGAAGAATTGCATTGAACAACACCCTGTTCCCGGTGTTTGCTGTCTCTCTCTTGCAGGACCTAGCTGGCGTCTATGTTACCGGATAGTCACTTCATCATGTCAACCTCTCCCCAACCCCTCTACCTCCACAGCAACACTTCACACTCCAATGAACCCTTTCATCCGTGTACGCAGGCCTTACTGATCTCGACATCCGACTACATCTGCCCATTCCTTCTCATCATCAGTGTTTTGGATCTTTTTACAGACACGTTCACCTTGTAGACAAGGCACGCGGCCACTCCTTCACTCTATACGTCTTTAGCTTTACCACAGTTGCCTTCTGTGAAAGAACCTGCGCCTACTACTTTTGTTGCACTCCTACCCTCTTTGCAGAAACACAACGCATCTTTCAGGTACCTTAGATGCCTCAGCTTCTCCTGCTGCCTGCCCAGTAGCTCAAGCGTTATACCAGCCCGATGTATTATTAATATTAGCCTAATAAAATGACATTAATGAATATTGATTCAGTCCCTCGTTATGCTTTGAGATGAGCATTATAACAAGGGGTCAGTCACTTATGAAAGGGCTCCCCACTGGCAAGGCACACTAGGTGCGAGATGTGCCAGCCTAATTACTGACTTAGCTAAAGTTACACACCCCTGGGAAGAATGCTGGAGGTGCCGAAAAAGTACATTATAGGCGTCATCCAAAACTATAGTCACACACTTCCTGATATGAGCCGCTATAAGGAGACCTTTCCTTTTGGAAGAGGCGCCATGCAGCTTCTGCTCGAAGGCGCCGAATTCTGTGTCCGCCAAGCGTATTATGGCCCACACATCTTGGGGATTTATCGCGCCACTTGCCTTCAGTCGGGAGAAGTATGGTCATCATATCGAGAGGGCGAACCTTCCACCGAGCGGGACAAACGCTTAAGAATAATAATAAGAAGGAGGCGCAGAAGGAACCTCCGCCGGGAGCTCTCGGGTTGAACAGGCACAGAAAGCTCAAATGTTGCTGAGCGAGATCCGACAGGGCCACTTCCACATGTCATTTAGAGAGGCAAAATGACCTAAAGTGGAAGTAGGCGCCCAAATGACAGACAGTCGTTGGACTCAGCCAGAAGGCAATATTTTAACGTCACGTGCATCAGGAGCCTATTCCTAAAGTCTCCCATGGTCTAGGTAGGGCTTATTTAAAGTTCCATGTCGGTACGGAGTCCCCAAGCAAGATTCCGCCGATGTTCGTGGAAAATTGCTAGCATTCAAACTTGGCTGTATTGAGAGGAACTCCTACAGCTGTTCGCCGCATGACTTCTTGGAAGAGCAGACGCCTTTGCATTCTTCAGCAAGACAAGGCACTGGAATAGGGCGCAAAAACTACGCTGAAGCTCTAAGATCATCACTTTTCGGGATGCTGAACGAAGAACACCTGGACCAATCGGCCGACTTGAGCCCAACGTATGATTTCTAAAATTTCATGGAGCAAAAGGTTTCCTTGGAGTAACGTGGTAGCTTTCGTTCTTTCAGAGTTTTTTTTCTGAAAAGCCAGGAAAGTCAACTACTTGCAGCTACCTCTTCGGCTTAGAGGATGGGGCGGGTCACTTCGATTGCAAGAGTTCATGTGTTTTCACAGCACAAGTACCATTATTCGTGTTCGTTCAGTACCATTTGGTGCCCCCACAGAGGCGAACAGCGCCCTTGCGGCCAACGGTTATATGTAAACGGAAAGGGACTCGAGAGTTTCGAGTCGCGCTCTCCTCATTGCCAAAGAAGGTCATATTGAGCGTGTTCTCGAGCCCTCACCTAACCAAGCGCCGATATTGGTTGCCATCCCTTACCTTTCTCATGCCCCTCATATCTACCAAGTCTTTCCTCACTTTAGATACAATTCCAAACCTGCTTGCTTTGTCTCATCACCCATGTACTGAAATACGTCAGTAACTATTAACGGGAGTTGAGCTTCCGTAGAAGGTGATCAACGAAGAACTCTTTATCTTCTAATTTAGTAATTCTTCTTCATTCTCGTTACTGCTCCATCTTCCCACACATCTTTTTCTTCTCAACACTTTTATTCGTTTCTGTTCATTCGTTTAGATTTCAGTCAACATTACATTCAGTGATAAAAATTAAAGGAAAACCTATTTATGATACTCTTTATTTCCTTTTATGGACGACTTTACTAAACGTTTGTCCACATCAGTACAGAAAAAAAGGGATAGTATCTCCAATGTAAAGACATATTCCACACTTATAGTTTACGTGCATCGTGATTCAAACGAAGTCCTGGATTCTAGTTGACTTGCAAGCGAAAAAGTGGACACATTCAAACTTAAAGTCCTGGATGCTAGTTGACTTGCAAGCGAAAAAAAGGACAAAACTTTCGAAGACGATCTTAGACTCAGGATTGGACGGGTGTTTGAAGAAGCGAGACACTGTTGTGCGGGCAAGAGGGCAGAGACAAATTAAGAGAGAATAGGAAAACAAGTTGGAAATGAGCAAGGTGACAAAGGTCATTACCTCACAAAATAGACGCAAGACGTTATATGCTTGTTCATACACTCCATATCCCGAAGATGAATGCCCATGGAGGATTACTACACTTGATCGTGGTGGCGGCGGCGCTTCAGGAGGGATACGGTTTCAGAATAGCAGCAACCATGATTTTGTACAGTACCTATACCATACCACATGTTCACGTGAAGAACGCAGCCACGCCCCTCATTCGCTGGTATGTGGAGTGTAGGGGTAGAATCGCTGGTATATCCCATCGTAGGATATTTGAGGCAAATTCTATGCTGGCTTCTCACGACTGCAGCACACTCGCCGAGCCGCAAAGTTGCGAGAGATTGCGGAGAAGTGAATTTGTCCAAGGAAGGGATTCTACGGATCAGCTAGTTGTGAAATAAGTGGCTAAGATCGAGCAACCCCTTTTCGGCATAGTGTGCGCAATAGATTCGTCAGAGAACAACGTTTAATCACCCCCCCCCCGTTCTCTAATATTAAATTTCTTCCGTGTCTTGGTACCAAGTACGACGGCAGGTAGAAACTATTGTTCCACAGCAGCTGTAACTGCTCTGGAATTTATCACAGAAAACCTTTAATATTATACAATAGTGCTCATACGAAACCATTCCCTGCGCTATGGAAGCAATAGTTGCCCTTTCCAGTCCTACTTTTCGATAGCCAGGTCAGGCTTCCGAAAAGCACTTTATGAGCATTCGTCCTCAAGGGTAATATGATACCATAAATGCAGAGCGAAAAACACAGCCGTTCAGCGCAAAAGGCATGCCGCCCACGCGTTTTTTGCGCTGCCAACGCCCAATGTGCGTGTGCTGTTTCAGTCTGACATTGTGTCAAGGAGTCAAATTACCGTTTCAGACACTTTCCGGGGTTCTGGCATTTTTGCGCTAGATGCTTGTGATACTTATTCATTTATTCGATACCCTCAAAGGTGTGCTCAACGGTAGTCAGGCATACATGACCAGTAGGAAGCTTTCTTAATAATAAAATCTAAAGCGAACTGCGCAGGGGCTCGACAATAGATTTCTATTGGTTGGGCGAACTACCTTGGCATCACCTTCTCACCGTTCAGTAAAAGGATGTAAATGGATCTTTTCAAGGAATAAAAAGAGCAAAGGCAAAACATTCGAGGCTCGTCAATGCCTTTTAGAAACTTCCACAAGTCATCATTGTATCGGTCAAATCGCATTTGACGGAAAATACGATTCTGAGTTGAAGAAAAACGAGTGACGAATTCCAGCGACGAAGTTCCTCGTTTTCCTTCAAGTGAGGATGTACTTTCAATCGAGTGCGACTTGACCAGTACAATGAGGGCGTGTAAATGACGTTACGTGTGCAGCGTTCGCAACAGGACCTCATTGATTTGGAGTAGACGTGCCTTTGAATGCCGAGTCTTCTAGTTAGGAACAATCTGCTACGTCGTATCGCAGGAGCGGGAATGTGTGCATCGCAGGAAGCGGGAATGTGAATTACAGGCCTTGGAGTTGTGCCTTTCAGACAATGCACGAGGCAGTGTTCTTGTCGTCACTGACGGGCCCGACAACAACTCATCAACCCTGCAGGATGGCTCTTTTAGTCTAGTGAAACCCGTTCAAGAATTTGGCCCGTGGACCGGTGAATAGAACCACTCGCCGTTATATACCTCACCTCAACAAAGAATGACTTTTGAAAGTGTGCAGTAAGACTTGTGGCGTAAGATTATTGAAAATAATCAAGAGGTGGAGGTGGTGTAGAAGCAAGGGATACGCTTACCAGGCTCGCTTTCTGTGCGCCAAATCTCGGGGTCGGTTACCGTGGGGACCAGACGAGCCTTCTACCCTCTGGAGACGACCTGTGGGAGGATAACAACACTGCCTTGTGTATCGGCTGGACTTGCAGGTCACTAGTATAGGCCATGTCCCATTCAATACAAATTCTATCTGAATGGAAGTAGAACGAGCGGGTCAGAGTTGCATAGAGTACCCTACCTGGCTTACAAGCTCCGTGTGTTGCTGTTTGCAGTAGGGCAGGAAAGGTAGAAGGAGGGAGGGGGTAGAGGGCTGAAATTCACACATAAAAGCACATTATACAGATGACTGAGCCGTGTCATTTATGGTCAGCAAGCAAATTTCAGAACCGCGAAAATCTAGCGCCTAATATAGCTCAATGCAGGATTCCCGATTCTCCCAAATATCTTTTTCAAGGTTCGTGCTACTTTAATTCCAAGAAAATTCTCATTTCACTACATAGATAACACATTCTCATAAGAAGGCGCGCACGCAAGGTTCGTACATCCCAAATTAAAACCTTTGATGGCCAAAGTGGTCGCCAAGGGAGCCACCCACAATTCCGGCACCACTTTTCGCCACCAGATGAGGAATTTAATATCGTGCGGCAGACCTAAATTCGCATTTTTCCATGCTAAAAGAAAGGGATCATCTCACCAACATTACTAGTTTCCTCGTCTTTCCATCTAATAATGGCGCCTCAGTAGCTACGATATGGAATGTCGTTGTTTCTTTTCCATTTTTTTGTTTTTTCGATCTCTCTGAATTTATTTCCAACCCTTATCCATTTCGCAATACTCTGCGCATTTGATCTGAACCGGCTTTGTGAACAGGGTACAGCATCGTGATGTGTGAAATGGTAGTGTAAGTGGGACCCCCCCCCCCCACCTGGGGAAGGTCTCGGTACGACCCCATCCCTCCCTCAACACTTACCTAAAAATTTCCCACATTTTCCGGTTCTTTACCCAGAAATTTGCCGCCGTCGAGAGGAAGGGAGTATACAGTACACATGAAACAGGCAAAATAATGAAAAGTCAAAAACAGGGAAAGGAGTTTTTCCAACGCAGCATATTTCTCTCAAACGCACATACGACACCTCCCCTCTCCTATACGACCCCTCTCCTCAACGGAAAAGTACCACCCTTCATGTGTTCCACACAAAGATGCTGTACCATGTTCGTGAAGATGTTCAAATGCGTTTCTGGCCCGTAGCAGAATTGCTGGGACAAGCTGCACTTGCTTGCCTTCCGAGAGAAGTGCTCAACGATCGTAGAGAGACAGATTCGGTCTCGTTGAGCTGGCAGAGATCCCCCTGACACAAAAAGGCGATTGCCTTCAGTACTTGGCGCGCCGGCTTATTTTCACAAAAAGCTGAGCGGAACGCACTCATTTGAACCGAAAAGTGCCTTCATAATTCGAAGCTGTGAAACAAAGACACTGAGGTCCCCTCCCCCCCCCCCCCCCCGCCCCCTTCATAACCGACTTCGCCCTGGAAGTGATGTGATCACATTGTGCCTGTCGTCTCTTCTCTCCTTTTTGTTCTATTGTTGTCTGAGGTTTTGCTATCATCTACGTGCGTCAGCGTTCTTCGTCATGAGGTAAAAATTGAGTGCAGAAAGGAGGGGCTTATTTCTAAGGTTCTGCAATTCTTCTGCTCTCTTCCTTTTCACCGTGCACTTTGAACCTATAACTTCTTCCTGAGTCCTACCTATGGCATAATATGGTACACAGAGGTATTTTTTCACTTTTTCAAAACTTGACTATGTCAAGACTTGGAGGGTCGATCCTGGACGCTTTTCACTTATGTTTCAGTGGAAAGAAACACTTTTCTTGCTCAACTTTCGAGGCAGTATAAGTTCACTTTATTGAATTTCGTTTGAACATTTTCACCAACAACACATTGTACACAATCACGAAACTCCGCCTCAGCCTTCTGGACGAGATTCTGCCACGCGACCGCGATTCAGTGCCTCAGTTGATTTCTCCGCCACTGTAGACCACCCTGTTGAGCTCCTCTCGGACCCGGTAATCGAGGGGGTTTAGGTCAGGTGACACACTTGGATATTCCGTCTTCTTCAGGTACTCAACGCCCTTCCATTCCAAGTAGGCGAGAGTTTTTCCAACGCCCTTCGATTCCATGTGGTGGCACCCAATCCTGTAGCAGTCCAAGAAGGTACAGGCGACGACATGAAGGCAGGATATTCTCCTCGAGTTGGTCGATGTAACCGTCAGCGTTCACTTTCAGTCCGGGTCCACGAAGAAAATATCGGTCTTCCCATTCCAGGAACTTCCGGTCCATACCATCAACGCCTTGGCGACTGCGGTGAAGATGATATCCTGGACCGTAGCGACGTTGTCGGAGCTGCTCGATGTTGGAGGTCTTCCAGATCAAGAGTGCTGGTCCCAGGTAGCTGTCCATGGGTGACTCCATACAAGAAGTTTCGCAGCTGTTTGGAGGTGACGTGAATTCCATAGGCCTTCTCCAGTCGGGGCGATGACTTCATATTTTGGTGTACATGAAGGTGATGGGCGAGAGCCTGCTCCTGCTTATCGAGGAACATCTTGGGTATCTTCCGCCCTGGTACTCGTATCCACGTCTTCTGTCTGGGCTGCGAAAACTTTGCTGATATGTGACTCGGTCGACCAATACTCTCCCCTATTGGTCCCGCTCACCAATTCCAAGGCTATTTTGTGTTGCGAGTTAAAATTTCACATTTTTAGTTTTTTCCCCATTGTTAGATAGTATTAATGAAGTGAATGAAGTATGATGACTTGGATGTGAAGTAAAAATAGTGAGCCAAGAGGGGCAGGTATCGCTTCGCTGGCATAAAAACAGCAGCTGCGGACAAAACTCGTGCAGTGATACAATAGAGGGTCATTATTGAGGGCACCAACGATTTTTTCTTTTTTTCTAGAGAGTCACCTGAAGGTTCGCTACATACCC
>MU952604.1:0-10011 GCA_036418165.1 Cooperia oncophora | reverse complement strand
TCCACGCTGCGGCAAGTAGCGATGCTGTGAATGGTGCCACGTGCGCGGCATTCACGTCAGAATCTAATTGGTTCAATGTAAAAAGGGTACAATACGTCGAGTCAACTAGCTAGGAGATACTAAGCTCGTATCGTCACAGTCACATGAACTTTCCAATCGAAATTAGTGCTTCTACAAGGGTTTTCATGGTCTGCTGGATGCATTCGTGCAGGTTTTCATGCGTTTTCAGGTCTTATGCTTTCGAAAAGCCTTCAAAAACGTTAAACTTCGTGTAGTCCGGTGATCTCCAGTGTTCATGACGCCTGACTTTTTCCTGCTTGCGATATGGTAGTGACTACAGCTTGAGCTTGTTGTTTCGGCGATTTACAGCGTACAAGCGCCAGTATCCCTGCACGAATCTGACTGTTGAAGAAGAAGTACACATAGGGACTGGATGAGTTGTTCATGATGCTGATAACGTTCTGTGCGAGGCTTGAGTAGAATCGGTTATTTCCGTGGCCAATCATCGGAAGAAGTGTGAACGATAGTGTTTGAAGTTCGATAAAGAATGAGATAATAACAGCCTGTAAATAATGGGTTGAAAGGAGAGCGAGGGTGGGTCGATGAGGAAAACTTACCTGTACTACTAGATTGATTTCATACTTCCGTTGTCGTTGGGCGGCTGACTTGTTTCTCCGTCCGCGGCAGCCTCGTTTTTATGTAGAAGAAAAGTATTAGATACGTGATGAACATAATGATAGGAAAAGTGTAGCTTTGATAACGCATTATCTGAAAATGC
This sequence comes from Cooperia oncophora, assembly GCA_036418165.1. NCBI lineage: Eukaryota > Metazoa > Nematoda > Chromadorea > Rhabditida > Trichostrongylidae > Cooperia > Cooperia oncophora. The sequence goes on along the minus strand of MU952604.1, from coordinate 9,233 downwards.
CGGCGTTAATCGAATAGTCTGTCCCGATGTACTATTCCTGCACAAATTTGCTCCTAATTTTGCTGTCAAGCGGGCGAGGGTAGTAGCATTCTAACGACTAGTGCTAATATTAGGTCATCCCATTCCAAAGTGCCGTCGGTTTTTTTCGAATAAAACAAAGAGGAGAATAGATAAAAAGTAATATTTTGGCTTCAAGTTAAGTAAATCCCTCCTTCACCAATGACCCGCTCCCAGTGCCCCGAAAGCCTTTGGACCTCTGGTACCTTCGATTTTTCAACAAGTGCGAGTAAATTGCTGTTGTTGCCAATTTCGGCGAAAAACATTGTAGCGTTGCCGTCGAGTACTCTCGACACTGACGAGAAACAGTTGAATCGGCTCGGCGACCTTTATGGCGAATGGGGCGATTGAACCCAGGTCTCAGTATTGTTTGTGTCCCAGCACTGCCCTACAATACAGTTACTCGGGGTCTGGCACTATGACGAGCAACGGTGGCCTTCTTGTAGTTGTGTGGTATCAATCCATTTTGTGTCGATCTGATTGCCGAGGAACAGGCAATATACACTGGCAGCGACGATTTTATTCTCTATATGGAGCCGCCCGAAAGGCACAGTGCACAAATCCTTCGCTATGATAATCATCCACTTGCGCCCACGTAAACCCTCATGGTAGACACTCGGCGGCTTCTCAATCTGGCCTTCATACAAGTTTGAACCATTGCGAAGTTTTTGGCTCCAGGTCCAAACCACCCATATTTCATCTAGGGCCAGGGTGCGTTTTCACAGTCGTGAATGACATCTCATGCTGAGAACATTACTGCTAGAGGTATAGAATCGGTACTGCGTTCGTGCTTCTATAAGAAAATTAGGTACCCATGCGCCACCCTCTTGACCAATCTAGCCAGTTTCATCGCAACTTGGGCAGCAGTTGCAGCTGGGATGTCAGACTCGCGGGAAAGCTCGACAAAGGTCCAGGCTCTGTGATCAGACATTCAGCGCTTGACTTCATCCACCCTTTTTCTTGTGCAGGATGAACATTATGGACCATCCACGAAACAATTTTTTTCCTTTCTTTCTTCCTCGGGCTCCTGAACTAAACCTTCACTTCATTATATCGAACACCATTACACACAACTACTGGTCCGGCGCCGGTCGAATTTGAGCAGCGCACTTCCCTCTTATGACGTCTGATTTGAACATGCGAATTAGTCATGGTGGAGATATTCTAACGCAAGGTACCTGACCATAACCGTCCTCAACTTACCCGGTTCGGGAGAGTTCAATAGGGTGGTCTCACAGTGGCGAGAATTCGAACTTGGTCTACAAGTGCGGAAAATTCGATCATATCTCGCTGGACTCACGCATGCACTGACGGTGCGCGTGCAGAATCACTCCGGCTGGAGTATATGATAGTAATTTAATATGTTCTTTAAATATGGTGGTATAAATGTCCGATAAGGATTTAATAAAGTGTAACTTATAGCGCCTCGAAAGTCGAGGAAGAAAAAAGTCTTTTTTTGGCCCCTCCCTGTATGAGCGAGCCTGAAGCGGGACAATTCAACGACCTCTCGTGGTCAGCCCGACCCATCCTCAGCGCTTCACTTATGACACCCCCCGCGGATGGATAAAACTAGATAATTAAAGTTTAGTGCTTGAATGTGTAGTATGTCTAGAGTGGTTTCACTTTCTCCGTCATTCTAGCACAACTAGTGCGTTAAAGTGTACGTGGTTTTTGCATCCACTTGTTAATGGGAGATTTGCCCCTTTGTCCCCCTTCCGATTTGTACAGGGAGATGGAGGGCTCGCTGGCGTTTGCAATTATAGTTTTTGCCACTGGAATTGGGTTCACTTTCAGGGAAAGAGACCGCTCAAATGTGTGAACAAGGAAATTGTATTAGATTGAGTGGTGGGAAAATCACTTATCGAGAAAAATCGTGTAATTTTTGTGCTACTATAGGTCTCTTACGTAAGCCACCGTACTTTGGTCGTCTTTTATGGTTTTCTGAGCAGGAGATGAATTTGGTAATCGTTGTCTGTGAGAATATAATCTATGAACCTCAACTTTTGCATACAGGGTACTGGACCACTAGAGAAGTGCACCGAGAACTCTGCTCGTCAAAGAGAATGAGGCTTGTTTCGGAAGTCAAGCTTGCAGTCCTGGGATATTCAATCGTATCTATGATGTGAGGCTTCAGTGGGCGCACGGCGCAATCGAGATGCACTTGACAAAGTTTCAGCAGCACTTGACGAGGTTCTAACAACTTTCGCGCACAGTTTAAGGTCTTCAAGCTCGAAGTTTTTTGCGTTCCACACCCGGCTGTAACCGCAGCAAGGGGCCTAATAGGAACGAGGCCTGGCTAATCATTCATGCAGACAACTAGGAGCATCGACGTCTAAACAAGTAGGGAAGGTAGTGGCTATTGATTGCGGCTAGCTCCTAATTGTGTATGCTCGAGTAACAAAGTTAGGCAGATCGAAGATTGTTTATGTACCATTCACCTTATGCCCGAGACATTCGGGACATTTACGATATATATAGTAACTTCAAGGGCCGCTCATAGGTTCATTTATCCGCGCAGTGGCGGAGAACGGCTAGTTTCAAACGTCCTTAAAGACATATTGCCCGATTATCGGATGGGCGGAGAAATGGGCGGAGAATTGTTATCATTGCGTCAGACTCACCGGTGCACCTTTTCTTCAACACACTAGAAAGGGCACCAATGAGGAAGGCGCAACAGTTATCTGTCCCGACCCATTCCTCGGTCCATCGGGTTATCGCGGAATATGTTCAAAAGGACTTTCCCTTATTAAAGCCCCACCCGCCGCCATGGGTTTTCTTTCGTGAGCTCCCTCCCAGATTCCCGTGGATGCTCTTCTTTTGAAATTGTGCGTACTCCTGATGGCGCTGTCAAACGGAACCTAAGGTCTCACACCTTGGCTGGTTGGCCAGTCACGCTTAAAGATCATCGAATTATTAAAACTCAAGTCTGATAAAACTCACTCCAAGCCATATAACAACCCAAATCGCATTAGGATTCTCACAAGAAAAATAGAAATAGAATTCATCATAGCTGAACTGCTTATAGCATCGCATACAGTATTCGCCCGTAATTTGCGTAAGCAGAAAACACCATACGAAGATAACTGTCCTGAATTTAGAGAATTAAATCGGGTCTACCGATTGTTCTCGATTCATAGGAAAGACAAACTTTTTGATATTACTGCTGTCGAAGAGCATTGAATGGAGACCCGGCGCCATGAAAACCGTGAGACGATTTACGGCCATTAGAAAAGTAAAGTCAAGAACACCATTGTAGCCTACAGTATCAAGGAAATTCACCACATTATATACCCAAATGGCCGGAGTTCCCTCGAAGATCTGAATAGACTGATTACTCATTACTTACGGAAGTTAACAGACTGTCTGGTACTCACATTTTGGCCATAGAACGATAGCGGAAATGCGACGAACAGTTGAGACGAGAGCTGACAGAAATCGCTGATGAGAATCTGCTCCGCCAACAGAACGAACATTTTCTGCTTCGGCATCGAGCCAATCTGAAAGGATTTTTTCATTTAGGTAAAAAAGGATGAAGGATCAAGTCTTTGCCGTCGATCAATGCCTTTTTCGGATGCGCATGTCTTCTACTCAAAGGCAGTTGGCACGATAATTCGGTAATTGGTCCGGAATGCTAGCAGGGCCTATATAGTGGGGAAATGGCGAAAAAACGAAGTGAAACGGTCAAAAACCTGCGAAGAAAAGCCTTCGTTCTTAATGACTCAAAAAGCAATTTCGGACGAGTTTCCCGTAGGCATCTTGCCAATAACCGCTACGGTAGGTACGGCTGCACGTATGTACTCATATATCCATGCAGCACCGCAGCCGCTTCATATCAATCCCTTCGCTTCATATTTTACTTAGCAAATGAAGCCATCAGGTACGGTCGTCCATTTGTGGGCGGGCGGGCGCGGTGGGCGTTCGGGTCGGTATGTTGTAGCTTGATAGGGCCTTATAAGGGTACCTTTCTTGGAAAAGGCGCTACGCAGCGCCTGCTCAGGGTCGCGGAATTCCGTCCTGCCAGGCGTATTAATCCTATTCGTCCCAGGGACTTATCGTACCGACTGCCTTTGAATTCAGAATTATACTGCCTTATTGAATGCGATGTGGCCTGTACAACGAGTTCCGAGGCCAGCCGACGTACGACGTTCTCGAAACGAAATCAGTGTTCTCATCTTCTAGTACCGATCTAGCGTCCCCTGAGAGAAGAAGGCTTGGTTATCTTGGGCGGGAACCGATGCCGTTGAGCCATCGACCGCGCGCGTGGTACCACTCGCCACTATAAGACCTCCGCCTCATGGTAGGTGGCCTTGATGATGTCAGTTATTCCACTACAAGTCAACCAATGTCGCCCGAGCCGCATCGTCGTTTCCCTTGTTGGGAACGAATGGGCACCCGTTTTGGGCATCCTGGATCACCCAGGCTGCCTCCCCTGACTCAAACTGGTCAAGGATTGGAAAGTTCGAGATGTGTTGAATTTCTGCCAAGTTCTATTCTACATTTTGCACTCTTGGAAATTCCAGAGTTACGTTCCACGATACCGCTTGGACAGCGGAGCTGGAAGTTTGGGCCCGGCCATATGCTTCCCATTCGCAGGCTCTTCCTTTCTGAGATGCTAAAGAGGAGTAGCCCGCCAAAGAGGATAGCGGGCTCCGTCCACAAAAATAGCATTGGCTCTGCCTTGATTAACTGTGATTTTTCTGGACACCTTGCCTTTTCTTCCACCAGCTCTGGTCGAAAGCGGGTGATTTTGCAAAAAAGGTCAGCAACCGTTGGCGAAAAACACCCCATGACATAATCATATAGTTAAAAGGAATGACATAATGACAATGTTGACGTCTGCACGATCCGTGGATCAAACCTCGCCTGAGCCATTCAAGATTTTTATCTCCTGGTTAGGTATAGTTGATATTGTTGTAAAAAGTCGGGGAGGTGTCAGGTGTGGAATGAACCCACCCTCGGCCGCATTTTGTAACAATGGTGATCGGTCAAGAAAGAGAACAGCCGGTGGTAGAAAACGCCGCGGGTGGGCTCATACCACGCCTTCTGATTCCTCCCCGTCTGTCTGCGATGATATCAATTGTAGATTGACGACAGACTTGTCTGAGAAGCCAGAACCATAGGGTTAAAGATCTGTCACTCTAAAAGCTAGTCGAAGTACGCTGTCCTCAGATGACCCAGTAATTTTGAAGAGAACCTGCTGTATGGGGCCTTGGGGTGATGAACATCTAATCCTTTGTATTTTTTTTCCAAGCGAGAAACATTAGCGATGCGTTGTGAACTGATTGTCTCTGATAAACGCTGATAAATAACCTCTGCACTGGACTATCAGCTTTTAAGACGCGCCATGCATCCCAGTTGTGGTGGGGACTGGCTGTCTGGGATGAATTGCGAGCGCAGCCGACATGTGGAAAAAAGAGAAGTAAATGGAGAAAAGGGAAAATATTCGAAAAAGACCGTAATGCCGCCCCGCCAGGTGGTCCTCCTTTCATTAGCGAAATCCTGGAAGATATGAACCTTGGATTTAGATCAGTTTCATCTACGTATCATATCTTATAGTAATAGCAGTGCTTTGCGATCTTGTTCTTTGCCGGATGAAGGGATATCTCAGGAGGGATGGGCTGTGCGGAACGTCGGACCTTCTTTCTTTTTTTTCTTTTCTGCAAGCGACAAGACTGAATCATATCGTTCGTATCACTCGTTTTCCGCCAACTGCTGTCGCCCGCCCGCTCCAAGAACTGGTGAATAACGAGCTGGCAGCGCGCCAACCCAGCTCCACTGACACGCCCCATTATTCGCAGCGAACAAGGGTGCCCTACTCCTCGCAAGTACCCTATATAAGCTGCTTACAGAGATATTCGGTCTGAAACAAGATCAGTATTGAACCCACCTTGATCAGTGTTATAGCGAGAATAATGTTAGGGATGAGGCCAATGATCGACAGTATCAAATATGTGAAGGACATCATAAAGCGTATGCCTTCAGGTGGCGGCAGCAGTTCCACGGCAGCTGCCATGATATCTGTCGGTAACTGAATTTTCATTAATAGTCAGTTCGAAGAATGATTCCGCGATAATTGAACGAGCGAGGAGATGGGCGGGGACTCATACGCATTGTGCCTTTCGCATTGGCGCATCCCTCCTCTTTTTCATACTAGAGGGAGAATTGCTCCAATGAGAAAAGAAGAGTGGTTATGAGTCTCCGTTCATCCGATTACCGCACAATATACATAATATGTTCTTGAATGAGTGTTGGGGAAAATATGATGCCACGAAAAAGGCAAAATAATGCCACTTCTCGAGAAAATTCACAAAAATGATGAGTCAGGAAATGAGATAAGATGGTCATGAGTGTCTTGAGGATAAGCGAACCAATGGTAAAAGCCGAGAAGAGCTTCAGAGCAATTTCGCAAGTCCTGCGATTCACAGAACTGAAGCGGACCGAAAAATGAATCTGAGATTAGGTAGCTGCGCTCAAAGGAACATTTGTGATAGTTTGTGGGCGGAGACTCCGCGCCAATGCACCTTTTCGTTGGCGCACCCTCCTGTTTACCGTAATGGGCGGATCACTTCAATGCACACCAATGAGGAAAACAACAGAATGGCTCTAAATCCCGCCCATTTTATTACCGTTGGATGGGAATTGAGGTGTCAGTGAAACGGCCAGCTGATAAAGTCTGCTCGCGAAAACATAGAAGAAAAACTGAAAGAATCAAGAAGAAGAGCTACGAGACGGCAGGATGATCGCTCTACTGCTCAAAGCGCCACACTCACCGGTACGTGTAGGCGGAGTCAGAGGTTGGGCGGTGTCACAGGTTTTGGACGAGCGGCACTTGCCTCATTGGTTTGCTCCTCCTCCATCTTAGAGACTAACTGTACACTTATATATTTATTACATGAGGTATAACTCATGTGTGGACAAAAACTAATTGAGCTTAAAAATAACAAATAGATTTAGAGTAAGACAATTAAGGTATAAAACAATGAGCTAAAACAATCAAACTAGAGATGAAAGAAAAAAGGGCAGGCACAATTAAGAAAGAGTTAAATCTCTACGAAACGATAAAAGGGTCGACCAAATTCGAAAAAGTCCTGACACCGTTGGGAAATGATTTATCTCTATGAGGCTAGAAGTAATCAGTACCAGCTTTCATGGTGAAGAAGTGTGACCTCAAATTGTCCTTAGGCTGAAGTAGCATTCAGGAGCCTCTCCTGATCACTAGCCTCCCCTTATCAGCTTAACTGCGCTGCATAGAGAAATTGCGTCAGAACTAAGGCTGCGCTTGGCATTAAAGGTGTGGCACGATAAATCGTTATACAGGTGTAGGATTTGTACAACTGGCTTAACAGAATTCCGTGACCTCGGACAGGCGCTGCGTGAAGCCTTTTCCAAGGAGGGTACCTCTATAACGCCCTATTGAGCAACAACTTTACGTCCCAAACGCCTTCCTTGCCCGCCCGCCCACAAACGGACGACCGTTTCTGACGCTCGTATTCATTCATTTGCTGAGCAAATTATGAAGCAAAGGGATTGGTATGAAGCGGCGGTGATGCTGCATGCATACATGGGTACACATATGCAGCCGTACCTTCGGTAGCGGTGATTGGCAAGATGCGTACGGGAAACTCGTCCGAAATCGATTTACAAGTCACTGAGAACGGAGGCTTTTTCTTCGCCGGATTTTGACCGTTTCACTCCGTTCTTTCACCACTTTTCACTATGTACAGCGCTCTACTAGCATTTAGGCCTAAGTAGGATTACCATCCGTGCCCAAATGCCTTAAGGACCTTGTGGGAAAGTATTGACGGTAGAATTTTCTTCTCCCACAGGACAGAAACTGCAACTTGGAAGATCTGTTCCTTTCCATGCTAGAAGGTATACTACATAGAGAGGACTTCAAACTCTGAACAACATGCGTCACTTTTGAACAACATTTTTCCGTCACTTCCGTGGGTGCTGCACCGTTGCTTTGTAATATAGTGAAAGGACCGCAGTGGCTTGCACTCTCTCCGTGCCAAAAGCACACGCGCTCTGTCTGAGCCGCTCTCACAGGTTGTATCTCCATTCAACAGTATGATCATTGTTGGTATCGGCGCGCTGAGCGCTCACCTCATATGATATCTCGAGAGGAGTTACAAGAAAGCGCAACAGTCAAATCCCTACACTACCTGTCCAGCTTCTGTTTCCATGCTTCTTTGAGCGAAGAAAGTGGTCAGTTCTGCAGCTGCGGACCCATACACCTCGCACATGGAGTGCAGCCGGTGCTATCCGCCCCAGTCCGGTTCTGCGTGAGGAAAGTAGTGGCGCACCTCCCTCTACCCCCCCCCTCTCCCCCGCACCCTCACTTGTCCCCTTCGCCGCTGTCAAAAAAAATACGTTACATGCGTCTAATAATAGAGATCTTGTTGGAAAGAGTACCCCATGTTTGAGGGAACTGCTCGCCCACTGGCGGCGGAGTCTCAACACACTAAGGCTCTTCTCAATCTCAGACGACGACAGAGTTACGAATTCGCGGGAAGCACCGTCCATTTCAAGCACGTCACGCCCCTTTAGGGTGTGTTTGACCACAGTTAGTCTGATCATCCCTTACTGAACTCAATTCACTTTTTTCCCATCTTTGGGCTGCTCCAAAACCGAGTTATGGATTTTTGTCTGCGACACCGCTAATTTTCGGCGCATGCCCCGCCCACCGTGGGCGGAGCTTCGCATAGGTCATGTGTGCACTTTACATCTTGTCCCATGCTCCTATCCCAACCTTGACCCACCTTTTCAAGCTGCTCTTCAGGTAAATCCAAATTTCTGGACGGGCAAGCAAGCAAACAAACAAACAGAAGTAGCAAATTATATATAGCAGAGATTTTATGAAAAAGGAGGAAACGTCAAATGGGCCGACGTTAAAAGGAAATGTCATATCCGTGATCAGGCACTGAGTGATCTCTACAAGCGAAGTTTCACCAAAAAATATGAGAAAAATTCACGTGTCCCGCTGTTTTTATTGAATCGATCAGCTTGTTCAATGAATGACCTCGTAGAAGCAGTTTGTAAGGAGAGGCGGTAGTGCAATAGTGAGCTGGTAAGAAAAATTCGCATTCCATACTTCTATTTTATAGAAATTCATTTTAGGTATTTATGACATTTAACTTTAGGTTAGAGTAATAGTTCAAGTTAACTCAATGGTT
>MU952591.1:0-11450 GCA_036418165.1 Cooperia oncophora | reverse complement strand
GTTTTTTTGGGATTTTTGCGGATTTTCTCGTTTCGTGGGTTCATATACCAGCCTTCCTAAGCCCAGCCCATCCCTCCAAGCTTATAGCCATCATTTCGAGAAAAGTTCTGGGAGGCTGGGGAAGGTGGAAGGAGGTTGGAAGGATGGTGGAAATGAGGGGGAGTAGGGAACGTTCCGGAGGAAAAGGGTCGCCTGTGGGCAGGGCACGCCATCACGTTGTGATTCTTGAAAAACACGACCTCCTAATTCCATCCTCTGATACGACCCCCCCCATCCTACGTGGTACTCCCAGATTTTCCCAACTTCTTACCACTTTTTCCAGTTTTTCCGGCATTTCCCGAAAAATTTCTAGTTTTCCCCAAAATTTTGCTGTCGAGCGGGGGAGGAGAGGTCGTCAGCAACTAACTACTATTTTCAACTTTCAGAAATAGTAGTTGTATCAGAAGTTTGGCGACGCCGCCAACTATTGGGGGGGAGGGGTACAGAACACCAGTGAAACGGGAAAAACCGCAAAAAGTCAACAACCGAGAAAAATTCTTCTCAACGCCGCAAATTCCTCTCGAGGACGAAGACGACCCCTCCCTCCTCCAACAACGACCAAATACGACCCCTCCCCCTTTATAGGGTACCGTACCAAGAGAAACCAGCTATCAAAAATTTTTTTCTCACTAACAGACTAAATACGACTCCCCCCGTTGTGATTTTCACAACGATGGCGTGCCCTGCCTGGGCGGGGGGGTCGCCTAAAACCGCCATCTGTCCCATCCCTATGCTGTCCCCTACTTCCCGAAGGTTAAATAATGTCTTCATAGCGCGCCAGGAACAAGGAATATCATCGCTGGGAAGTCCTCGATAAGTGTGATTGTATTTTAGTGGCAGGCATCCCAAAGATAACCGGATTTTCGTGGAAGTGTATGGGAATTTTGAGAAGGATTTGGGATTCCCGTAACAGTGATTCCAAGTATACCCTAGATATCTGCCTGCCCCCCCCCGCTTCTCCGACTCCCACCGACGCTTTATAGAAGAACGGGAGATAAGCAAATGGGTGGATATTAAGGTAACAGCAGAGGCGTCTTTGCGATCCAAGGAACATCAGGCAAAATGCCACCTTCAAGCCGAAGTTTTAGATGGCTGCAACATCTTGTGCCTTAGGCAGCAGATAACCAACTGCGGTTCCCAATGTGAACGAATGGAATGAAGTTGATATCCAATGTTCTCGAAACACTGCCAAAATTAGAAGGACTAGAATGGATGGTTAAATTTGTAAGAGCCGACTTGTTTTCCTTTCTGTTCCTTCTTGTTTGACACTCACTTGATTCATTTATGCTGGCTTAAAGACACATGGTACGCTCAAAACAACATTGAGGGTGTATGAGACTCACCATGCCCCCCCCAGCTGTCGATGTGTCGTGGTCCCCAAAACTGCACGGGGTCAGAGTACGGGGGCCGTGGGAAAGTCGTAATTCCTTGCTACACCGCCCTCACGTTTATGCTAACACCATCCGCGCGGCGCGGTCGCGTGCAGCTCTCTTGGCTTTTTGCCAAGTCCTGTAATTGCGCTTTGGAATACACAATTTCTTTATGCGGATAACATTTTAGGTGCTGCAAAATAAGAACCGAAGATGATGAGGGCTAGAACTCAAGAGCAACTGTGGTGCTTCTGCAATATCCCTCAGAGGCCGCGCATTCCCCACAGAACATGACAATAAAAACGGACAACATGACAATAAAACATGACAATACAAGCAAAACGCAATTTTCTAACATTTGAGGTATTGCTCATGCTTCAAAGTCCGAATAGAAGGTGATGAAGATGACAAAGGCTAGAAATGAACAACAACGAATAGATGTAAATAAAACAAAATTGAAAAAACTAAGGAAACGCAATAAATTAAAATCGCGTGTGCATTTCTGCGATCCGGCTCGAATCCGGCTCTAATGCTATAGAAATACTTCAAACTAACGAGTGGGACGCTTAGGCCGTTTTTATTTTGATGTTTTGTGGGAATGCGCGGCCTGCGAGGGCTGTTGCAGAAGCAGCACAGTTGCTCTTGAGTTCTAGCCCTCGTCATCATCTTCAGTTCTTATTTGCAGAACCTAAAATGTTATCCGCATAAAGAAATTGCGTTGTACTTGTATTCCAAAGCGCAATTACAGGACTTGGCAAAAAGCCAAGAGAGCTGCACGCGACCGCGCCGCGCGGACGGTGTTAGTAAAAACGTGAGTTTGCAAACGGGGGCGTGTTCTAAATGAACGAATAGAAATCGAGTTCACTCCTTAATAGTGCAAATGCCAAAATGCATTGCGGCTTCAGAATGAGCTTTACGAGGGCGCTTCGCATGATTTAATTCATAAGATAGATATCAAATACACAAGTGAATATCAAATAAGTCACGGGTTCCAGGACGCCCTCTAAAAACTGAGAAGGAAGCGCTAGGGCTGGTGTGGCCTGTCAACTGTATCACCCCCCTTCCAGATTTCAACCGCGCCTCAGTGTAGGCGGAGCCGGGCCTCTCAGTCACTGCGGTCTTTGTAAAGAGGTTGCATTTTCTGGCTCTGAGGTTGATGAATTGCGCACAACAATGGATAGCGCGCTCGCTCCCTCAGAGGGAAATGTGGGTTCAAATCTCGTATAGGGTCTGACTTTTGAATAAGTCAGCATCCTTGTGATAACTCTCGAAGGGTGAATTGCGGTGCTCAACAGCAGTTATAATAAGAAAAACCTCGAAAATTTGTGAAGAAGACCCACTTGACAGGCAACCCAATTGTTGGCTGCCTCCGCCCATACGGGAAGCGTGGAATGCACTTCCAGCGCTCAGAGAGCATGGGAATAGGAATGGCGGGACGAATTACAGTGAGACACATGGTGTGCAGACCTCGACTACTACAGTGCTAATGCTCTTTGCGCGCTCTCCCTTTTACTGTTTTCAAGTCAGGGCGCCCCAATAAGAAAAACATCAGGATAGGCCTTGGCCCGCACATGAACGTACCATGGACTTTCCTCATAGACAATTTTAAGTAAGACAATTTATAATGTGCACAGGTACACCATCGTGAACTTCTGAGGGAAAAGCTACTAGTAGCGGGATTTCTCGTTTCAAGAACCTTTCAGAACTGAGCAGTCATGACCTAGGAATATTTTCCTAGGAATCGTTTACGGAGAGAAGCTCCTCGGTCCGTTCAGAGTAAAGGCAATGCAAGGGCTTTCGAATCTTCGGAGGGGACCAACTAGGCTGAGCTCCTAGCTCGGGTAGCCTTCCTAGCCGGTTATAAAACCAAGTGAATTCAACTTTCGTGCCTTAGCGAGGGAACTTCCGTACGCAGCATATCACGTGTGGATAGGACGGCCTCGGCTCAATGATTCCAGCCGTCGGGACCGGCCTTTTTGATCCTTGGACCCCCCTCCAATTTTCGCAAAGAACCCAAAAGCATGGCGTATTGAAACTACTTCAACATGCCGTGGTCAGTCTCCATTGTCCACATGGAAATTGCCGACAAGCGAGCGCGGCGACTTCACGCCACAGCATTTAAAGGTCGTGTTGCTATGGTTAGTGTTGAGAATGGCTTCTGCTGTGGGAGTTTTTCCCCGAGATGTTTTCCGGCGCCGACGGTTCGGACGCCTTTCTTCGTCATCGCTGTTGTTCACTCTTACTACATCGTGACTCAACCATCGTCGCCTCGTCGGAAAATCGACTTGGCTCGGGACCAAGACCTTATTTTACAACCCGTGCAACTGCAATTTCATCATCGGTGTTTCGAAATTTTATCAAAATACCTTACTTAACAGCCACTAGGCTGATAAGCTCGCGTGGTTAACTTGATCTTTTTGTGGGTGATAAGGAGCTTGCGGGGCTTGTCTGGCCCACCCAGAAGTGTTCTCTGATTCTGCCTGATGACGCAACCGTCGTTTGGGCTCTGCAATCACGCCGCTGGGGAGAACTTCTGCAAAATGCAACCCTCTCCACTCTACCTTCCACGTTCCCCTGTCCTTGAATTTTCCTACCTTCCTATCAATTTTCGTGTCGAGAATGCCCCACTGTCCCCCGCAAATAATCCGTGATCGAGGGGAGGGGGGGGGGGTGTGAAGCCGAAGTACCAGGCTCCAAGACACTGCCAAGCAGTAGCAGACTTCCCTCCCTTTCCTTATTTTCCTTCTTCTTTCTGCTTCCTATATCCTTCTACACGCGAATCAAAAAAACACCTCCTGGAGAGGTGGGGGGGGGGGAGATCGTGCTCCTCAGCGAGCGGAATACGACCTACCTCGCTGAGATGTATGACGAACGGCGTGTCCTGTAGGGGACAAATCCAGACCCACGTGACAGGGCGTCCTTGCGTCGAGATGCAGCACCCTGTCAGCTATGTTCCCTGCCCCCTTCGGGACTCCTTCTTTGTTTACCCAGTCCATCTAGGCGAATTTCATGTGAATACGGTACTAAAAATATCCGACGCACTGTGTTTATGTGTACATATCGATAAGGGGGTTTGATAAGATAGCGCTGCATTTCGTCTGGCCCCTCAACTTCTTTACTCCAAAACTGACCGCTCAACCGCTTTACTCCATAACCATCCTACCGTATTGCGATTTCTGACGTCTATTGAAATGTTGTGAGTGTAATTTCGATCCTCATGCCTCTATTCACGTAACAATACTGGCTTTGTGTGGTTTTATGCGTGCGTGTATGTGTGCGTGTGTGTGTGTGAATTCTGCGCGTTTACCTCCCTTTTGTGATTGAATACCATTCTGATTCAGCCACAGACGTCCATTGTGGTCAAGAACGGCCGCCGATGCCGTCAGCAGTCAGCCAAGACATATTGTCGTTGGAACGTGCGCGCGCTCGTGCGCGCACCACCGCGTACGCATTCAGACGTACTTCCGTCCCTTTCCCGCAATCAATTTAATCAGTTAACGACCGAGAAAGTCGCAGCTGGCTGGTGGTAAGGGGGCCAGTTGGTGACTTGGTGAATGTTGTGTGCGTCTGTCCGCACGACGTGGCTCTTTGAATTGTCCCATCGCGAATTCATTTCTAATATTGTGCGCGCTTGGCCAGATGTATAATTAAATGTATAATTGCCACGAAAGCGTGTGTTATTATCGAACGTGCCTTGTGTACAAAAACACGATTTCGTCATTCGTCGTTCTCCGATTCGTGTTGCCGTTTCCCCCAATGTTCACGCTTCATCCTCCCGTTCTTCTCGTGGGCAGGGCTGTCCTCCCACCTCGTGTTGCATTATCCCAAAGTCCCCAACTTCGCCTCTCGTTTCGTTCTCCCCACTCCTGTCGTGAGGCCGAGCCTCCTGTCCCCCCCCACTGGTGTTTGCCGTTTCTTGGGCAGATTTCCAAAGTTCCCGCCCCTCTCGCTTCGTTCTCCGACATTCTTGGCGTGAGCCAGAACTGCCCCCGCCCCTTTTCGTGTGCCGTTTTCCAGAAGTTCCGGCTCCCTCGTGCTTCGGTCCTGGTCCGTTCTTCTTCGTGGGCAGGGGGTCTTCCGCCCTCGTGTGCCGTTTCCCAAGGTTCACAGCTTTACCCGCCATTCTTCTTCGTGGCACGGCACAGCAATCTTGTTGCGGGAAACCCACCAAAAGGCCATCAAGGCATAACGCCGAACTCGAAATATGGGTCTGAAGAGGCTAGAAGTGGTTTGCACTGCGAGAACATTCTTTTTTTATGAGTTTTTTCTCTTTTTCCTTGTGTGTCCTTTACCCTCATCCCGCGTTCGACCTTCCCTACCTCCAGCGACTTCCGCTTCGTTCTCCAAAACTTCTTTTCCGTGGACAGGGACATTCTCCGGTTCGTGCTACTGTTTCCCCAGCCGTTCCGCTTCGTCCTCCAATTTCGTTTAGCCAGGGCCGTTCTCTCCGATTCATGCTGCCGTTCCCCCAATGTTCACGCTTTGTGCTCCCGTTCTCTCCCTTTCGTTGGGCAGGGTACCAATGAAGAAGGTCGCCATTTGGCCACTGGATAGGGGGAGAGGGAGGGGGGATTAGTCGTCGAAGTGTTCCTGCGCTGCTAGAAAAACTTTCTCGTTTGGGAGATTTTTCTCTCATCCACGGCGCCCACCCTCTTCCCCCCTCCAAGGAATTCTCGAGGACAATACGTTTCGAAGGAGGAGAAAGTTCTAGGGGGTGGGGGGTTTCGCATGCATCCAAAATTTTACACCATGTGATTCTGTGCCCTGTTCGTGGATGCTCAAGGCGGGCGCTACTATTTTACTGCTCTCTTCTGATGCGCGGCGTATACGAAATGTTTGTAGAACAAGAATAACTCCCTGACGCTGGGGAAAACTTTCACGAGAGACCCCCCCCTCATGGAATTACCATCGTGAATACTGAAAAACCGCGGGGCAAGACGGAAAACTATATTCTTTGCGACCGGAATCTCTCTGAAGGCAAATCGACTTGGGCTCCTTACGACAATCGCCCCTCCCGCCACCTCGTCGCTGAGGAATTCCTAAGATAGGACATGCGCTGTCGTTGTAGCACGAGATGGGAGTAGAATATGGGGACAGGAATCGAATCTTCGCCGCTGATCAATCTTTTTCTCGGATCACTTCAGTGCAGAATCATAGTGGTTTTTGAATGCGATATAGCCTGATTCGCTGGGCCAGCTGGTTTTCAGACCAGTGTCTTTGCCCCCTGTTTTCCCTTTTCCTATTTTCCTCCACATTGCTCCGAACTCAGTTGTCGGAGGGTAAAAGGCTGCGTTGCGGCCGATCCCTTTTTGAACCAGACCGCCACACCGCAGTGTAAGCGACTCACTTGCTCTCTCCATACCTCGCTCGTATGACCCAAGGAACAGGATTTGACTCTTGGATGGGTAGGTGTATCCCGAGATGTTTTCGTGTAAGGGTTTAGCATCCCTACTTCTGTAATGATTCAGCAGCAGAATCAAGAGGACGATGATCATCAGAGCTAATGAATTGTGAAAGTGATTCAGAAGATAAAATGAGTCAAAGGAGTGGGATGAACCTAAAAGGTAAACTTTCTTATCTTTCCATTTCAAATCGATTCTTCCAAAGTGCTACTTCTGCAACCGTGTTTGTATGCCAGTCTGTAGAGTTTGAAGCCTAACCCTTCGGTATTATTTGAAAACTTTTTTGAAGATGTACCACGCATTCCACTTCTTGTTTACCCCTCCACGGTCCATTCATCAGAAATCACTTCTAGGATTTTCGATCGAATATTTTTCATCTGGCGGGTTATGATTTGGCCATGATTCATCCCAGTTATTACTCACGCGTCCTTTGAACACGTAATTGCATTATTTTTGAAGCCGAAGAAGTGATATAAGACGCTCGCGGCTCATGCCATTCTTTGTAAGAGTGACGGGCAATAATAGATCGTAAAATAGCTGCTTCGTCGCGCGCGTGTCTAATGGCGGACGTTGACTGCGGCGCGGAATACGACTATCTTGGCCTATCATACAGCTTCTTTCCATCGCCAGCTGTTCATAGCATAAGAACCCACTGGTGTTTCACTTCTGTAAATTTGAGTTTTGGCGTTTTTCTGCTTCTTCCTCATTATTGAATACACACTACCTTGACTTTCACATCTGCACCCCAATACCCACGGATGGTAAGCCGGAGCTTGGTTGGCACGTTTCTCTGTTGGTAGCTGCGTCCATGTCCTATAGCTCAATATAATTTGTCGCCAGATGTGGCTCAGGCACTCTGATGGGACCAGAAAGGGTCCGATTGCCACTTGACCGCTTCTCAGTAATGTTGGAATAGAAAGAAATTTCCTTCGGGTGCAATGTTTCTTCATCTATTACCAAGACCACGTGCACAGAGTGTCTCCCCTCTGAGGCGAACAGCGCCGGGCTACACTCGAATGACACGCCAATGTCGACAGATAATCAACAGTTTTGAAATCTAGGAGGCTTCCGATTCGGTGATACTGTTGCCTTCTGACGCTGCGGTTGGCTCAGGTTCTGTCGGGTTGTTTTGGCTGTTACTTGGATTTCGCTTCTGTGAAGGCTATCTCCCCCGGGGACATTCACTGTTTCTTAGTTGATTTTCCTTTTTGAGACCTTTTGGTAGGGGCTAGTGGTTTGTCCTTCTCTGGAAATTTATAACTTGCCTAAGGAGGGGGGGTGGGTATTTATTCGGGAGGCTTTCTTCTAGCTGTTCGGAACATTCTGAGGACGGATGACTAGGGCTCTCGAAATTATGGTATTTTTTAAGTAAACGGAGTAAGAGCACCAATAACCTTGGGGGTGGTAAACATGTAAGCCTCTACAGAGTGTAGCCGTCTTTCTTTCTGTCTTTCATAATGTGTCTCATCCTGTAAGTCCTGTGAATCCTTTCTAGTACCTGTTAACTCCTGTCAAACCAGGCAAAATGGTAGTCTCGTGCTGAACTTCTCATTTTTTTCCAACAGATGTTCCGGAAGCTGTTTTTGACAAGCTTATGACAGGTGGAGCTTTACAAAGAGGTGATAATTTTACACGGTTAATAGGAGGTCGAATCCAAGTTGCTAGGTATTGATTATATATGAGTTTGCAGGATCCGCATGTGATTCAAGCTTTCGGCTAGCTCTGCGCCTTCCAAGGGTATTTAATGGCCCTGGATTAGTACTGGCTAAATCGTGAATTTATGTATTTTTCGTGGATTCGAAGCATTCACATCTGGGAGTAGCATAATGTGCTCGCATAGGGGGATTAACACCTCTGAGGGTTTCCTTGAACGTATTATGAGCTCCTGCAGGTTTTCCCTTGCCACAACAGGTGCATCTATTCGAATAATCTGCTGACTCATTGGCTTCCTATTTATCCTTCCAGGCTAAGCCCGCTCGCAAAACAGAGACCACTTTGAAAGAAGTCCCCCCTATGTAAGTGAAGATTTGCAACTACCCAGTGTTAAAGTGTACACATTTGAAATGCAGTGTAAAATCATTTAATCTCATTCATTCTACATAATCAGTAAAATTAATGAAACAATATAAATATTATCATTTTAATCTAATCTTGAATGTACAGTAGGTTGCGGTAAGACAATCAAGATAGTCTTTATCAAATTCTGATCAGGTTTTCGTTGACCAAAATTAATCCAGTGGGGTCAGTAATGACTAGTCATATCACAACATAGGCGCAGTTCGGCTGTGGGTACTCAGCAAGGCTTGTGCAGGCCACCTTGTGAAGACCTGCAAAGCCCTGCAACTAAAGTAGCTCACTTCAACTTTTTTGTCGCTTCACAAGAGTTTACAGGTTCCACCAGGTGAATGCTGTTAGCTACATGATCTAACAAAAAGAACTAGCGAACATGCGTAATGCCCCTCCAAGCCGAAATCACTCAATTCATAGACTTCATATGTCCGCCTTCCTGCTATCATGGATTGTCATACGGTAGGTTTTCGAGTTAGCAGAGCAACCAACAAGGGAGGAGGACGAGGGTAGGGGTGGGGGGTAGAGAGCAGTAGAGCCACCCCAGTCTTTCGGACCGCGAAATCAATGTTTCCTGCTAGGTTTTATCCCATTTCTAATTCCTTGTATTCTTACTTCTCTTCCCCCTTATCCTCATGAGCTCGGTTCCGTACAGGCAATTTTTTTAATGTAGCCAAGTTTGAGCAGGTTTGATGGACCTCTGGCACAGTTTGCCTTGGTGGGGACATTCTGCTGATAATGTACTTTTCTTGTCCTGGTAAGGTATCATAGATTCATCTACCCAGTGCAGTGCCCCCATACAGCACCAACTATCACGGAGATTGAGCCTCGGCTTGGCGGGCAAAGTAGTGGAAGGGTTCTCGGCTCGGCGTTAATAACCCTCTGAGAAAGGGGAGGGGTGGGCAGTTAACTTACTCCTGCAAAACTGGGAACATTGCATTGGAACTGAGAACTTTTGCTAAGCCCCAAGGCGTGGTGGAGGTGTACTCGGGTGAACCAGGCTACACTTGCCAAAAGTCCACAGGTCTCACCAAGGTGTGACGCGTAATCTAACAGTAGCTAGCAAAAGGAATTAGCGAGAGTGCAGAATGTCCCTCCCAAGCCAAACAGCGCCTTTTTATTCAAGAAACTCTTAACTGGTGCCATTTCTTGTCAACCCCTACAGCCTGTGTGGTGCCGAAAAAGGTGTCCAGGTGCAGTTGTGGTGCATGAGTCATAGCAGCTTATCGGAACTTCGGTGCACCTAATGAAGGGGAGAAGGGGGCAGTTGCAATCGTGCAAATGAGTAGTATTGAAAATCCCGCCGAGGATTAACATGGTTGATCTCTAATCGTCCTTTTCATGCGAAAATAGTCCCGGGTAATCCGTTCCGTTGCCGTCATAGAAACGAATGTAACGTGTCATTTTTCGTTTTATCCAAGCCAACGTTGATTGGCATTTTTTGGAGCTGTCGCTATGAGAAGCGCTTGGATACCGAGGAATTTCTTTTCATTCTTATTGGTGGCTATTTATTACCCGTTCAAGGGACGTTTCTCATCGTCTAGGTGATCCCCATAGCCACAACTAAAAGAAGCGATTGCGTCTTGGCTTTTTGCAAGACCTCATGTACTTTCTTGTCCTCTTAGGGGATGCATCTGTCCATTGCAGCTCTTCACGCGGCCCCAACTACGACAGGCTCAGGTGCTGAATGGGGCCCCGGCATAAGTAAATCCTTGAGGGGGATCGGACATCTGAACATTTGAATAATTCTTCGTGCAAAATTGTGATTTTTATAGTGGAGGTGAGGAAATGTGCCCTAGCGAGAGGTGGTGAATGTGCTCGTGGGGGGAACTGAAAGAACTATTTTGAAGTACGGTAGTTGGCACTGTTCGGCTTGGTAGGGGCGTTTTGCTGATCCTCAACCACTGCCGAATCTCGTCGGAGACCTGTGAACTTCTGTGAAGCTACGCATTAGCACAAGCTCCTGTACTCATGACAGGAGAGGAGTATACAGGTCTCACCAGGGTGAAACGGGTAATTCTACCCTCACTAGTAAGAGAATCCAGGGTACTAGAAAAATGCCCTTCCACGGGCAGTCAGTCGTTGGGGATCCCAGCGAGGAAATCGTATTTGTTCAATGGAGGGAGAGGGTGTGAGTCAGACTTGCTTTTGAGAAAAATCTTGAGGGGACGTAACAATGGAGGGAATTTTGAGAGAGGTCGTGTTTTTTTTATTTTTTACCCAGCGGCAGGGAGTGTACCGTGTCCCTCCCCGTTAAACCAAATAGCGCCCAGTAATTCTACTCGGATGGCGGTAATCCCGATTCTGCACAAGAAGTATTTCTAGTGCCTTCAAAGACTCTTGGCTTCGGAATCTCGGAACCCTTCACAGACCATATGAAGCCGTCATCATTTTCTTGTCCTCTTCTCGAATCTCCGCTGTACTCAAACTATAATACTTAGTTCACACCTCCTTTATCCCAGCCAAGATGGATGTTAAATCCTGCAACCTCGTTGAGGCCAACTAAGCTTTTTCCATCGCTCACAAGCATAAGGCTCGTCTCGAAAGATGAGATGAGAGCACAGGTATGTGC
>MU952590.1:0-15059 GCA_036418165.1 Cooperia oncophora | reverse complement strand
GAATGTCTACCAAAGATAAGAAGGATCAAGAAACTCCGCATTCACAACGAAGTCCTCAAGGATCCAAAGATACGACTGATGTGAAGTCCGGTACGCGCTCAGCTAAAAGTGGATCTCGTTCACAAACTTCGAAATCAGCAACGACCACTCAAACTACCCAAGATGGTGGCGACGAAGGTAAGAAAGGTCACAAAGGCATCATGTGCCTCGGGAAGAGCTACCCATAGCGAAGCGTAGTTGCGCCACGTTCTGACAATGCGAAATCAAGCCACTTCAAGTGGAGGGAGTGTAGTAGAAGGGCTCTATGTTGTGGCTTCGATTAAGGATTGTTGGAACATGCGGTTTGGAGAAGGTCCAGCTGCCGAGTCCTGTCTTGGAGATCTGTCCGAGGCACATGGCGCCGGTTACAAAGTGACATGACCACTTGGCCAGGAGCATACCAGGTTCAAAAGCTTGTTTCCAGAAAAGTCCGTCAAGATCCTTGTAGCTAAGATTCGCAAGTGTGACAATTCAGCAGAAAGGCGGAACTAAGCAAAGAACTAGGCGCCAGCTAGCCACAGGAAGTGAGTTCTTTCGAAATGCAGGAGTCACTTGGGGTACAAAATGCTTCGAAACATCAGTAGTAGAGTTTCGGTACGAGTCCTAGGAGGGAAGGACTTGATATGAGGACTCTATAATGGGAATTTTTCAGAACGTTTCAGGCAGTTGAAAGACGTATCTCTCCACATAAAGCACGTAGTCAACTCAATTTGCTGAAATTCCTTACCTCAAACGTTATGGCAGAAACGGTGCAAGTGCTATTTTAGAGGTGATGTGCGCGCAGCATCATCATCCGGATCTAAACGATTCATTGGGACAGAGCTGCGATGTGTGAAGCTAATTAGGCAGTTAAGCAATACTCTGTTTGATGTAGCGTTTGCTACCCTTGTTTGATGTAGCGTTTGCTACCCTACAGTGTCTGTTTAGCATCAGTGCTTGGATGCGGGTGATATTTTAGTCGAAGTTTGGCAGCCTGGTGGTCGGGTACCGCTGAACGACGATCACCCGAAACCTTGTGGGAGGGGCGGGGAGCAACCGAAACTGAGCTGTCAGCTGCATCCTGTACAGCCACTCTCAAGCTTCTGTGCCATCTCGGTTGTCGTGAAACCCTGCGCCATACGAAACGCCTAAGTCTGAGCAATCGAAGCGAGTGGACGTGGATAAGTTACTTGCCCTTCTGAAAGGACTTCGCAGCAGAACTAGAGCTTGGTAGTGAAAGCCTGGTCCTTATCTTGCGTCCTACCTGCCCGCGTTATCCCAACAGCACTTGAGTCTATGCCAAGAATCCGCATGCCATCGATGCACGAACTCAGCGGTTGAGAACAACCGGAAGAGGCTGGTTTCGCGGCAGCATGGAGACAACACACGGATATCAATGCTTCTCAGCAGGTAATCGTGCACTTCTGACTAGAGAAAACGGCACGTAACGACCCATGCACTTTACACAAGGCATAGACCACGACAGACTCAGGTTACGGCGGCTCAAAGTGTTGCAGGACTTGTTTTCTAGCCCAATAGAGTAGTGTGAGCAAGGGTGTTAGGCCCTCTCTCCCTAGGGGGCTTCGGTGGTGCTCTCATGAGAGAATAGACGACCGGGGCGAGAAACGTTGGGATGACCATTCTCCATATACAGGGGCCAAAAAAAAAAGTCATTTCGGCCGAGCCACATATCAACGAAGTTTTCGCAGCCCAGACAGGGGAAGTGGATATGAGTACCAGAGTGGAAGATACCCAAGATCTTCCTCTATAAGCTGGAGCACGCTGCCGCCAATCGCCTTCATGTACGCCAAAATATGAAGTCATCTCCAGTCGCGGCCTGACTGGAGAACACCTTTGGAATTCACGTCGCCTCCAAACAGCTGCGAAACTTCTTGAATGAAGTCATCCACAGATAGCTACCTGGAGGTCAGTACTCTTGATCTGCAAGACCTCCCACATCGAGCAGCCTCCGACAACGTCGCTAAAGCCGGTTCTAAACATCATCTTCACCGTAGTCGCCGAGGCGCGAGTTGATGGTATGGACCGGGGTACCTGGAAAGGGGAAGACCGATATTTTCTTTGTAGACCCCGACTGAAGGTGAGCGCTGGCGGTTACATCAAGTAACTCGAGAAGAATATCCTCCCTACATGTGGTCGCCCGTACCTTCTTGGAGACCTTGTGCTGCTACAGGTTTGGGTGCCACATGGAATCGAAGGGTTTTGGAAAAACTCCCGCCTACTTCGAATGGAAGGGCGTTTCGTACCTGAAGAAGATGTAATATTGAAGTATGTCCCCTGACCTGAACCCACTCAGTTACCTAGTCGGGCGGAGTTCAAGAGGGTGGTCTACGGTGGCGGAGAAATCAACGATCTCGCTCAACTCCGGTACCCACTCACTTTCGCGCGGCCGAATCTCTCGATGGCGCTCCTCCAGAAGGCTGTGGCGGAGTATCATTATAGTATTTAATGTGCTCTTTAATATGGTAGTAAAAATGTCCGATAAAAATTTAATAAAGTGTAACTTATAGCGCCTTGAAAGTCATGGAGGCAAAATGATGGCCCGCCCTGTAGTATTTGCCAAGGTTGTTATGTTCCCTCCCCCTGAGGCCTCGACAACCCCAATTCAGAAGTTCGTGGCGTATTTGCTGCAACATTTCTGTGTCGCGTGAGCGATGCAGCCACTGATATGGCGATCAAATCGTATCTTATAAAAGGAAGGACTACTACTTCGGGTGATGACATGGAGGCTTTGAAGCCGAAAGCTGATCAGGTCCGGAGTCTAGAATGGTAGCAGGGTGCGTAGTAGGAAAAAGCGGAGTTGAACGGTCTGAAAATTGCAAAATAGCTGTTGTTCTACACGACCCAGAAAGCAGTCTCGGACAAGCTTCCCGTAGGCATCGTGCCAATAACCGCTACGGTAGATACTGCTGCATGCATGTACTCATATATCCATGCAGCATGGCAGCCGCTTCATATCATTCCTTTCGCTTCATATTGTACTTCGTTACATGAATCATCATTGCTCAGACATTTGTAGGCGAGCGGGCGCGATGGATGTCTGGGTTAGTATGTTGCACTCGATAGGGCGTTATACTTTCCTCGGGAAAGGCGCCCTAGAGCACCTGCTCAGGGACTCGGAATTCTGCGCTGCTAGGCGTGTTCATTCCACACGTCTTAAGATTTATCGTGCCGCTTTCCACAGTTCGGACTCTTGGAGTTCTCCCAGGAATGCCGATTGCGTGCGGAAGTTTCGGTTGTGGGCAGGTTCGCCCCGCAAAGGATAACCATCACTATAGCGATATGATTAGTTGATCAGCTATTTCTACCACACTGTATCTACTTTTGACAGCTCTGAGAAATATGACCACAACTATGATCAGTCAGAATCGCTGAACTCTTTCAGTGTTTACATTGTTCATCCTCGGCCTGTTCTTGTTCATTGCAATCGTCGAGATCGTCGTGGGCTCGCTCAATGTTCACAACTGTCCAGTGAATAATATGATTCCCATATGGCTGATCGTTTCTGGTGGTGTCAGCTGCTTGCGGTACACACTACATATTTGCTTCGGAATAGTGGTCAGTTACAACGCTAAGTTTTAGTTGTATCACCGATTAATTTCACGATCACCAAGAACTTTAGGCGCAAAGGGCTGCATTGCGGTGGATAGATGAATTGGACGTTTTCTAGAATTCCAAGCCAGACTGCAATTGGTGGGGTTTATCGCTTAGCCGCAATGCAGCCATTTGCGTTCATAGTACGTGAAGGTAGCCTCTGACCTGATCTAATATACAGTCCTTCATCGCTGCGAATCTGGGGCGCATCAGGGAGGAGGGTTGAGCGCGGCGCGAACCCCTTTTTATCAGTTCTTGTCAATTGCCATCTTTAATGATCCGCTCCAAACCCAGATTTTTCTTCCTCATTAGCGCGCCATGTCTGTTTGCCGTCCTAGAAGATGTCACCCATCACTGAGAATATCCTGACTTCCAAAGTAGCCTCATAGCAGACCGGTAGTTACCCCTAAGCAGCTTTGGCAGTCATCATGAAAGAAGTAACCGTTTGCGTTCATAGTACGTGAACCTGGCCTCTGACCTAATCTAACATGCAGTCCTCGCTGCAATCTGGGGCGTGTCGGAAAGCAGGATTTAGCGCGACGCGAGCCCTTTTCCAGCAGTTCTTTGCTTGCTGGCGCCAACGCCCCGCTCCAAACTCAGCCCCCATTGCCCTCTTTAGCGGTGCACATCCATTTGCCATCCTACAAGAGGTGTTCCATCATGAGGAAGGTCCTATGGCGGGTTATGATCTCAAAGTGCGATCAGCGCGGAGACTACTTTGAAGCAGCCCTGATAGCTCATCACGAAAGGAAGGTACAGTCTTGTACGCTGCAGCGCGCTCGGTGCATTCCACAATAAGACTCGATTTGAGGCGGCGCCTGCTCGTTGCACCAGTTGATGTCACTTCCCGCTCCAATTTCAACGACTCCACCATCCCTGACACGCCCCCAGCATTTCTGGCATGTTATTGAGGAGAGAAATTGGGCTACTTCTTCGAAAAAAAGTACCTCTAATTACAAGATGTAGCTGCAATCACGGGTAAAATGTTAGAACTAGATTTAGTGTAGTCAATCTAAGGACTGAAATCAAGACGATCCTTCCCGGCATCGTTGCCATGGGGAGCAGCGAAGAACTTGAATGTTTAAGTACAGAGGGACAGAGGGCTTTACCTAAACTTAATTAAGGATCGAAACAAAGGCGATCTGCTCAAAATACGTGCATTCTTGGAACCCTTCTTTTGCATATTTTGGATTATTTGGTTAGTGCAAATTTTTATTGCTTAGTTTGAACAATTTAATAAGTTTGCGACTTAGTCACACTTTGCGACTGCAGAGTACATGAATATTGTTTCGAGAGTTTCGAGAGAATTAGCGTTTCCAGCAAATTCTCGAGAAGGAAAACATAGATACCGATATGGCATCCTGCAGGAACATGGGGATAGTTTGAAGATGATGGCAGCTTAGGAGAGTAGCAGGACCCCGCATTGAGCTGCATGCACAGCGACCATTAGCTGCGAGCGTTCGTCAGCGTCAGCGACTAGGGAGGTATTGATATCGAGTTACCGAACGTCAGCGTCCGCGCATCAGCCACGTCTCGAGGGACTAGGAGTGGTCATCGATCTAACGACGAGCAGCAGCGTTTACCAGCGCCTATGAGCGAGCAGCAGCGTCCAGGGATGGAGAGCATGGGGCGATAGAGGAAGATATGACACGGTATCAGACAGCTGGCACCTCCTATCGCCCTATACTCTCTGCCGTAGTCTACCCTCCTATGCCCCGATTGTCGACAACTGTGCGCTATCCTAAAATCACCCGACGCTCTCCATCCTGGATGCTGCTGGTCGCTGTTGGACGCTCTTTGACGCTGTTGGTCGCTGTTGGACGCTGCCTTAACGTATACACAGCCTAGTAGCTGTGTACTATTTTGGTAAGTACGGCACTGGTCAATTGTGAGCAGCTTGCACTCTTCTCACAGAGGTTCGATGAAATCAGCATTCATTGCTCTGTTTCAGAGGTACCACCTGAGAGGATCGAAGCCGATCTTAACTGCCCAACCAAATCTACTCTTCTAACGTAGTTAGAAATCAATACGTACAGTACTAGCGAAGTTGCAAATGTTGATTGTAAAGCTCAACTTTCTTCTTTCAAGGTTAATTCTTGGTACTTTCTGGACCTACAGTGTCAGCAAAATTGTTACATACGACAAACAAGATGGTTCGACTTACTGTGATCATTTTACCTATGTATGGGCTTTTGTCATTATCACCGCCATTTGGGTGCTTATGGTAGTGTGGCTAGTCTCTTGCTGTTGTTGTATCTGTTGTGTTGCTGCGTTGTGGGCTCGCAACGCTCCCCCTTCTACATCCAAAGAAAAGGAAGAAAAGGTTGATGAGTAGACAGTTCATTCCCAAATATCACTTATTCATAGTGCTGATCACAAAATTATTGTATTGAATGTTTTCACCATCAGTTGCTACTGTTTAGCAAATCGTACTGGTTCACTTGAGATTTGGACCATCATTATACTGACACTGTTTTCTGGGATATAAAGATTCAAGCATCTGCGTGGTCGCGTCATATTCTGATTTCCGATTGCCTTCAAAACATAGAATAATCACGTAAATGATGAAGGAAAGATGTACCGACCAGAAGGTGCGTCCTGGCCCAAGAAGCGGCTAAATGTTGGCGTTGGTGTAACGCAGGTCCCCGATCCCAAAAGTGTCTCTGACGTCATACAGCACTTAAACTACGTGCCGCGGATCATGCGGAGAATGGGAATGTGACAAGAGAACCGAAATTCGCCGCGCTAATGGGCGTCGCGTGCGACGTTGCACCCGCAAATGATGATTTGTCCAGGTCGTAGATGGCGACAACAGGCAATTCAGAACCGAAAATAGTCATGAATGTCCACGATGATGGGGTCTACATGAATTCCGGTGCTTTAATCGACGAAGTGACACAAGTTAAGAAAGCGCCGCGCTCATCGACGCGCGCGGCGACGCAGCCTATTACGATTCTCTTGCCTGTCTCCCGTTCATACATCAGAGTTCATACATCACAGGGAGTTCATACATGACAAACGAGTAATGGGCACAGTTTGTCGACAGGGGGGGGGGTACACTGCTTTCCATAGACCCATCTAGGCAGCCTTTTCTCGACACGTGTCAGGATGGTGGCTAGACGATCTTATTCCAGCTTCACAAGCGTTCACAAGTTTACCAGAGTGAGATTTGTAAAGCGGAACTAGGGAAGTAGTAGTAGTACACCCTAGTAATAAACTTATCAGAATCAATCCTCACTTATCAGTAACAAGCCCAATCATTACCTGCGCCTAATTGGTCACTAAAAACGAGTGCAGTACGCTCAGCCACATCAAGGGCATGTGGCAATAATAATCCCTCAAGATATGGGAGCAGCCACATACCCAGCAGGACGGAACTCGGCCTCCCTGTAGGCGCTGCGCATAGCCTTTTCCAAGGGAAGTACCTCAGCGTCCTGTCGAGCTGCAACATACCGACCCAGACGTCTAATTAGAAGCAAAGAAAAACAAACATTGGGAAAGGAATACACTCCACAACACAGATGATCCGTTTCGCTCGGTATCGCAGACGAATCATCATTGTCTAGCCAACCCCCGAGCTCGTCAGTGCGACAGGTTGACGACATGAGGACATGGACTACATAGGGGAAGGTGTTGAGAAATAGGATAAAACGAGAGAGAATGTAAAAGTTAAAGAGGTTACATGCAAAGTTAATGCTATCAAGATAATGATAAATTATGCATAGTAATCAGCGGATTACATAAATAAAATGAAATAAAAGGCGTAGCGGAAGGAGGAGAATTAGTGTTGAGCACCGCTGCAAATGAGAATACCTGTCACTAGTCTATTTATCTTTCTATAGTTATTTGCGATTGAGTATTTGTAACTTATAAATTTATTTTTGTAAATACATTTCACAATGCTAGTAATAATAAAATCTTCTTCGTAGCCATTTTTCAAAAGAGTCGTGACCATATCCGTTATTTTGCTAACGAAAACATTGAAGAACGAACAAGTGTTTGCTAACCTCAACGTTTCCGTATATATAACAGAGGATTTGTTAATAAGGGAAATGTTTGTGTCACTATACGGAAATCTGATTACATTGAAGCTAAAATCATCCGTTTTATTATACAGCTTGGTACTAATTTTACCGTTAGTAATATTGATTGTTAAATCTAAATAATTGCTAGAAACTTCACTATTATGAGTTTTTTCAATTGAAGGGTATTTTGATAAACTTGAGAAAGTTGTTCATCCACATCATCATCAGTTTGGTTATGCACAACAAGCAAATCATCCATATATCTATATGGAATGAACAGCTTACTTTTATTAAACTTTTTAGATTTAGCATAGTCATACTCCATGACAGAAAGCGTAAGATCTGCCAGTAGTGGACTAAAATTGCCACCTTGTGGGACACCTTTAGTCTGCTTGAACGTATTATTAGCAAAAAGACAAAAACTGTTACGTAAAAGATAGTCAATAAAGTAAACTAAATCGCTGGATTTGTAATATCTGTAGTTGTTCTTAAAGGCACAGTTCGCGACCGCAAATTGCGGGAAACGGAACTCAAATAGGCACAAAAAAGTGCTAAGTATCTGATTAGCGGAGAAAAGCAGCAGAAAAAGCAGTCCGAAATGTTATAGAGAAAGATAACATAGTGGCTACTAGCTAGTAGCTAGCAGCCGGTGAGGGTCGGCATGGGCCTAAGGGGTGTCCATGGGCCTAATTAGTCAGCTTCTAGCGGAGTTCTTGCCGTTTTTCACATTTTGAAAGTAGCGCAGCCTCAAAAATCGCCTTCCGGATCGTCCGACACATTTGAGAGGTCATAGCCTTATTTTATCGCGGAATGTGCCTTTAAATTCGTTACCATTTGTATAGAAAACATGGTAACCATTAGTGGCAATAAAGGATCTGTTGGCATTTTTGAAGCAAATGTTAAGAAGTTCTTGCATTTTCTTTACAATAAGATCATGTTCTAAATTTGTGAACATGTCCGTGAAATCCGCAGTGTAAATTCTGAGATTGTCGAACGTGATGTTGTGTAGTTCTTGACTTATAGTTACTTATAGACCAGTATGTCTTGATAGTCCTGTTGCGATTCTGTATTACTTTGGCGTAGTTAATAAAGTGATTTTTGAGATGTGTGAAGACTATGCGTAATTCCTGGGCCAAAGGCTTAACACTACTGCTATGTGCACCTGTGATGTATCTGAATTTGACTGGATTCTTATGTAGCTTTGGTAAGGCATATATAGTAGTCAATTGGATATATTGATATTATTCTTTACACAAAGGAATTTATGCTTCAATATTAAAGAATACTTGTTAGTATGAGGCATTAATTCATATGTGTTATTACTGTTTCCATAGACAAATGTGTGGTTGGCAGCATCATAAGAAATGCCCATTTCATGCATTATGTTCAAAAGGTAGAACTTCTTGCAGATGATGCCATAGTTATTATTTGCTTTGTCGAGAGGACAGAACACGTATTTTTCTTGATATTGTTTGATTAAGTTGTAAGGTATGTGTTCTCCTATATTTTCAATATTAGCCTTTGTCAGTAGAGGTTTAACTTTGTCATGGTAACATGAACGAAAATGTTTCTGTAATAGTTTCAATCTTGTGATTGCTAGCTTTGTATTTACATTTCAAATAATTCATAACCTTGATGAGTGTATCTTCAAACACCATTTTAACTTCTTGTCTTGTTATGCCTGTGTCTGATCTATATTTGGTCCCTTTACTCAGCAGTCTTCTGAAACTCTCTTCTTTTATAAGATTTACATTCCTGTGATAACGTGTTTATAATTTTTATTCTTGTACTGTATTTGTAGTACATATACAATCGTTGTTGAGTATTTGCTTCAATTTTTCGTTGTCGAGATCTTTCAACACTTTGTTGTAATTGCAAATTTTGCTAGCCATTGTGTTGTTGTACTTATAAATAATTCTGATTGGGGTGAAATCACTACTCCTTCCATTATCGCTGAGTAGTATATCTCTAACAGTACGTGAATTGAAGATTCTGTTGAAGGGTATTTCATTAAATACTCTGCTTTTGAAACTGACCTCTACATTATGATAGTTCTTTTCTGGTGATTTCTTTTGTGGTAGTGTCAAAATGAAAGTGAGCTAGCAGGCAAAATATTAAGTACCTAGTCTTATTATTAACTCTCTGTAAGAAGTCTGCAGACATGGAGAGTTCAATTAGTTTCTTAATTTCTTCTTTACGCAGACTCTTGAGCATTCTGTAGTACTGAATAGGTTTGAGTGTTTCACTATTACTTGTTATCTCTGCTATAATATTATCGTATGTGTTTACTTTATTCTTTTTAGTGTTTCTTTTTCCTCTATTTACCCTTTGTTTTGTAATTTTAAGAGAGAAGAAGGGATGATTGCCCTTGTACATAAGAGGATTATCTATATTTGTAATGTTTCCATATCCCTTTATGTTATCATTCAATCCAAAGGGATATGCTGTCATATGTCTATAGCTGCGTTTATACTTTGCGGCAGCGTAGCGTAGCGCTTCCAGCGTTTCGCTAGCGTTTGCAGCGGCGGGGCTAGAGAGTATAGAAGAGTAGGAGAGTACAAAATACTCTCCTACGCTAGAGAGTATCGAAGAGTAGGAGAGTATTTTGTACTCTCCTACTCTTCTATACTCTCTAGCCCCGCCGCTGCAAACGCTAGCGAAACGCTAGTGAAACGCCCGTGAAACGATGAGATCGGCAACTATCCAATCCTGGCGTACGCTGAGAGCGCTACGCTGCCGCAAAGTATAAAAGCAGCCTAACGTCCACCGCGCCCGCCCGCCTACAAATGTCCAACATGCTTATGCCCGTATCGCTTTCGGTTACGGTGCTGCATGGATGTATGGGTACACACATGCAGCCTAGGCACCATGCCAACGGAGAACTCGTCCGAAACTACTTGCTGAGTCCTTGTAGAACGACGGCTTTTTGCAGGATTCAGCCAATTTCACTTCGCTCTGCTAATTCTTGACCGAACACCAACTTATCGTGCCTCATGCCTTCGAGTGGTATTTTCGTGCTCTTGATCTCGCTACATCTAAATGTGCCGTTTAATATTGCAAAGAAATATGTATTGCTCTGACTGTGAGTTCCACCATAACGGGCCTTGATACCGAAGATTCTGATACTAGTGAATAGTGCTGAACAGACCGACATTTCTCTCCATGAGCCATACCAGGCTCTCGTGTTTTGAATGAAGCCCACCTACTTTACTGTACCGTACCTGTGCAGTCTCAGAATGAGCCAAAAACGCATCTTCAAGTCCCAGATTCCAGCATAACTGTTCGAAGTTTCCAATAAAACAGATACTAGTAGAGAGAGAGAGAGAGAGAGAGAGAGAGAGAGAGAGAGAGAGAGGATACAGCTCTGGCATGAAGGTAGTACTTTTTTACGTTTCTGATACTCGGTTCGATAAATAAAGAAATGATGTGCAACAAAAAGGCTCCATCACAACAAACCTCCCTGGCAAAGAAACAAATGAAAAGACCACAACACCACCATTTGTACTACTTGTACTCCCCCTGATCACCGAGCTGCTCATGGGCATCAATAGCTTCACCACTGGTTCTGATGCTGTACCTACGAAAGTCGGGACATGCTGGGCAGGGTCATACTGGCTTCTTGGGGACACGAATGGTGCGCAGTGATGCTTGTCCAAGCCACTTTGTGAAGACCTATTCGCAGCTTCACAAGCGTTTACAGGTCTCACCAAAGTGGGACCTGTTAAATAACGTTAACTATCAAGAGGAGTTATCAAAGGTGACATGCCCTCCCCCCATTCCAGGAAAACAACCTTGCATATTGAGGTTTAGTGGGTTGGAAAGCCCACTTTATGAGCACATTATTCGTGTTGGGGACCGAGAGGCCTGAGTTCGGTAGCAAAGGTCCTCAGACCTGTCTGCATCGGCGGAGTCTTAACAGTATTTGAGGTTTCAAGATGTCTGTATTATTTGCATCTTCACTTTCAAACGACGTAAAGGAAGCGTTCGATAGGTGAACAACAGGGCCCAGCGGGGTATGTGCCAACAAAGTCGTGCACCGCTCGGTGGCCTAACTGATGGGCGTGGCTGGCGACGTCGCGCGACTAGCAGCGCGCGACGTCGCTAACATTGCTTGACCTTACTAGCTCGCGATAGAATCGCCCGTCCCCTTACCCTGTAGGAAGGCACCAAATGACAGAGAATGAAAAGCACTCTCTTCTATTCCTTCATGAACGTTAAAAGCAAAGTTCTAAACGGTTGGCAAGGAAACACCTCGCTTTGCAACCGAGTACTGTCAGATGACCGTGCATTTTTCATCCATGCTTTTAAGTCATGACGACGATTGCTGGCAATTGGCAAGATGGTCATTAAAGGCTGACACGATGCAATTCATAATCCGAAGAACCTCATTGGAATTCAGAAAAGGCTAGCTTCGAGGGCACGTGTACAAAAAACGTGCACATTTGATAAACGTTACATTAAAGGCGTAAGGCACGATAATTTGGTTCCCGCTCAAAAATAGCAGCAAGAGTGCAATATAAACAGGAAAATGGCGAAGAAACGGCCAGGAATCTTGCAAAAGCTTTAATTTGCATGACATTGGACGCGCATTCCTGGGCGAGTCTCCCTTTGGCATCGCGCCAACAACCGCTCTGATGGATACGGGTAAACAAGTATGTATTCATATATCCATGTAGAAAAGCTCAAAGGCATAAGACACGATAATTTGGTATTCGGTCTGAAATGCTATCAGGGGTGCTGAGATGGTAGCGATGTCGTATCAGGACTGCTTTCAGGGGGGGGGGGGTCGTACGGATTTGACAAAATGCCAGCTAACGATGTACCCTGGCTCGACAGTAAAGTTTCCGGGGAAAAGTAAGGAAATCCTCAGGAATTCCGGGAAAAATGGAAACAGCGGTAGAAAGTTGGGAAGGGGGTTAATACTCTTCGAAAATCGGCAGCAGCAAGACGTGACTCGGAAAAACAAGAAACAAACCGCAAACAGGGGAAGAGGAGCCGTATCAGGCTACCTTCCAGGGAGGGGGAGGGGTGGCATGGATAAACTTACAATGTGCTTTGGCTGGAACGCGTCATGTCACACGCCCTATCGTTTGTAGGGATAATGACTGCATGTCTCCGCGTGCTTGAATGATATGACCTATTACAGTCCTTTCCCGTGCGCACAGGTGCTGTGGGAGGGAAGAATTGCATTGCATGGCAGCACAAGGGGTCCTCAACACGGATTCCTTTCTCGGAAAAAAAGTGTCCGGAAGCGTTCATTACCCATAACCTGAGATATTTTTTCTAAAAAAAACCAAGAGAACTCGCTACAAAGTGAAAGCAAAGAACAAGGAAATGCTTCAATAACAATCCGCCAAATATTCGGTATTATGCAGCAAGAGCGCCCTGAAATTGAAAATTTCATTTTCAGTTCATTCCCCTTCCAATCAAACGACAGCCAGTCATCCATCAAAGTTTTACAGACTCCACTGGAATAGTGTCACCTTTCTATATGCTTACATCCTTATCACTGGCATGTGGGTGTTCGTAGTCATAACACTATTCCGTTGCTGTTGTTGTTGCTGTATTAATATGTGGGTGGATAAAGCTTTACGGGATTCCAAAGAAAAAGAAGAAAATGCTGAGCAGTAAAATGTCTAGTCTAGATATCACTTATTCAATTGAATCGCAAGTTTATTGTATCGATTGTTTTCACTGTATGAATAAGTGCAAGTGGGCGCAGTTTGTCGACAGGGGGGCATTTTGCTTTCCATAGATGTGTCGACCCATCTAGGCAGCCGTTTCTCGAGTTGACACGTTTTAGGATAGTGGCTAGACGATCTTACTTCAGCTTCACAAGAGTTCACAAGTTTTACCAGAGTGAGATTTGTAAACCGGAACTAGGGAAGCAATGATAATACAAAATGCCCCCCTCCCCGTCGACAAACAGCGCCGTGCAAGTGTTTAGCGGACTGTATGTGTCCACTACAAGTCTGAGCCATCAGCATACAAGGTACAGCATCGTGATGTGTGAAATGGTGGTGTCAGTAAGCCCCCCCCCCACCTTCACCAACACCCACCTACCACTTTCCTACAGTTCCCAGCTTCCTATCAGTTTTCCCAGAATTTCTCACATTTTCCCACATTTTCACCTAAGCATTTCCCGTCGAAAGGGGGTAGGGGTATGTAGCCAACGTAGCGGGAAAAATTACGAAAAGTCGACATCCGGGCAAGATTCTTCTCAAAGCGGCAAGTTTCTCGCAAAGGCACATAGTACCCTTCCACACCGGGCAATTACTACCCCCCCCCCCATGTATTCCACACAACGATGCTGTACCCTGTCAGCATATTTGTCTCTATTTCCCGGGGCATAAGGCGCATTTATGTGCATGGTGACGACAACGCACACAAGAAGTTTCTAATTCTTTTCAGTAGTTCTTCCATATTCTCATCTCCTAATTGCCTTTGTAGCATTTGATATTTGAAAAGGTTACTCACGCGGACGAGAACACAACAAAAGATATGTGCCGAGGTGGCACCCTGCACACCGTGCGTTCTATGTCGCGGGAAATAGGGTAACTGTCGGCGCTCATGTAGCATAGAGTCCCAGTCCAGAACTTTACTTGGTAGATGCCGTCCCAACGACGTCATCTATCAAGTAAAGCATTTTAATGTGACGTGTCGCGAGACATCTTTGATAATGAATGATACAGTGCAAGTTTTTTCTATAGTGAAACGTTTTATACGTTTTTTTATAAGGAATTAGTTAAATTCTCATTATCCGTATATTATCAGCATCAACGAACTATAAGCCGGTGTTGGACCCATGCCGCATCTGGTCACTGAAGATGCATACAGTACTCAGTATTTGTAAATGTTCGACCACCCCGGTTCACATTCGACCACCCCGGTTCACATTCGACCACCCCGGTTCATTCGACCACCCCGGTTCATTCGACCACCCCGGTTCATTCGACCACCCCGGTTCATTCGACCACCCCGGTTCATTCGACCACCCCGGTTCACGGCGAGTGGTTGCCTATCGCCGGCTCCTTCGATCTGTCGATTATCGGATTTCATCTCGCCCTGTTCGCCTGCTCACCATCTACCTATCGACTCCGACTTCTACATATTTGGAATTCTTCTGCCTAGACGGTATTCCTGAGCAAGCTGGTGGATTTTTTCGGGGCTATTCGCTGCGGTCAACCTGTGCTGAAGCTTCAGGATTATTATTCCTTCTGTTGCTACTCTAAGACCTCCCTTATCGATTGCAATACGCATAGGGGATCTCGACCGCTCGGATCGGCAGGCCGTTGCTGTCTACTGGAACCCTCTAGCCTTGGTTCAAGTATTCGACTTCGACTTTTGGTAGTCTACTAGAGTATTCTAGCTGGTATTCTTTTCGGTGTGATTATTCTTATACTG